>CAKNYM010019270.1:7408-19093 GCA_932195095.1 Andricus curvator
CAGCCCAATATGCCTCAAGCATTTTTCGTCTTGAATTGGAATTTTTGGGCGAATATTTTTTTCGATACAATTGAAGAGATTATAAAAAAAAATAAAAGCGATTTAAGCTTAAGAACATTATTATGGACAAAGTGAATGATTGAATTGAAAGATTCTTATGATGAACTTAGTGCCTCCAGTTTCGCGATTCATAGACTCTTAATGATCCTTGAATTTTTCGAGTTTATGCTTGAATCGAGTGGAAAAGGGAAAAGGGAAAGGAAAAGAGGCACATTTCTCGAGTCACGTAGAAGAGATGGTTGTAAATTGAGATATGGTTTCGGTGCCAAAGCAAGGTTGAGAGAGCTTCGAAATTAGCGGGTTTCAAACTCGGTAGATATTCGCTCGATGTTGCTCCGCAGTTGCCAAGTGAGTATTATAATATTTCATCCACCCCTTGTACCCCTTCCACCCCTCCACCCTCCTGTCCTCTTCTAACCCAACCCCATTGCTCCCCACATTTATGTCTCTCTACTATACGTCATGCACACATTCCCATCCACCTGTACGTGCAAGTAATATCGTTAATTTGTGTGATTGTGTGCGTTTCACATGTTGTGCTCCGCGCTTCTGTGTATGTTTGAGTTTCAAAGGGGAACTGAACACCCCTAATATATTCACGTGCGCGAATAGGATGTACAGTCGGCACAAAACTTGGGTGACTCTCGGTCTCGAATTCCGAGATTTCGAAAAGCTACCTTCCATTTTCAGGGCCTCTACCTGAACGGGAAACCGGGGGAAAAACCGGGAAATGATCGGGAATTCGATTCAGTGACCGTTATTTTTCATTCGATTTTACCAAAATGAATATTCAAAGGGCTTTGTGCAGGTGAACTGGATCAATTTACCCTTTCCCCTTTCTCCTACATCCAATTTTCCCTTTCCCATTTCCTTTCCCCCTAAACACTTGATACTTTATTATTCTCAGAAACAAACAATAAAAAAAATTATAGTCGATAAGGAAAAGGTGTTCGAATTCTCGATTTTAGGTAGAGGAAACCTCCCTATTGTGGATAATCATTAAGAGCACAAATAAGAGAAAAATAATGAATTTTAATTTATTAACATGAACAGTGTCTTCACTATTAATTAAATTAATCATTTTATATACATTAGTATTTTTAATTAATGATTATCCACTGCAGGTTCTATTATCCAGTGTAGGGACATTTCCCCTATTTTGCGGAATTTTTTAATTTAAGGGGGAAAAGGGGACGGACTGTAATGCCTGTAATTACTAGCAGGATAAAATTATAATTTTTCTCTAATTTTTTTGCTATGGAGGAAAATGAATGATAGAAGGATTAGAGTTGAAAGGATTAGGATTTCGAGAAGATTCGATCAACAGTCCAGTTTCACGCGGATCACCCTACATCCCGGCTGTTGACGCGAGGGTGTGGTTTGATTAATGACCTATTCGATCTCTCTTCCCCGCACCTCACACACCCCTCGTATTGAATTCCTACTCAATATATCTATATATACTACATGAAGGTGCTTCAAGTACACCCTACACTGATGAGAGCTGCTTTTTTCATCAAAATTTTATTACTTTTTTGCAATCAAAAATATTTCTTATTTCAGACACAAATCAATAGTTTATTAAAGTACAACGTTTCTAACGTAGATTCGAACGTTCGTCCAATACAATTAGTTTATAAATCAAGTATTTTGGTACAAAAACGTTTTCTTGATTCAAAACTTTTTTTCTGAGTGTGGAAACATTCTGCATCATCATAACTTAGATATGATCATGTATACAACATTTTATTTAATACTGTTAATAAGAGGTTAATTATCATAAAGACGATTAAGATATGCAATAATAAACTCCGGACACGCTTCGATTATCAAGAAAATTGCAACAGTTAATAACAACCTTCATAAGCCAGTATATAAAGATATATGTATATATTCTGCGCAGAAAAGCGCCACACTTTATAGTATAAAGGTTATTATTATAAACTATAAAAATGTCTTTCATAATCGCTAAATAATTCAAGATTATTACCAGCTGTAATGTCCACTAAATGGAATTCTAATGATTTTCTTAGTATGCTTGGCGAGAAGAAACTGTTTCAGATATCATAAAAAATTTAATTAAAATCAATTTAGTTTGTAGGATATTTGTTTTTAAACTTCTAGTTCAAATTAAAAAAGCTTAAGTAAAGAAGGAAGAAAAAGAAGGCAGCCTCCTCCCCTTCCTTTTCTTTGTCTTGACTTTTTCCGAAATAAAAAAACATTTACAAAAATCTACCATCGATTCGGTGTCCATTAAACACTATTTTCAATCGAGACTTTTAAGACTGTCATGTCGTTGATTCTTGAATTTTGAATTATGATTTATACTGAATTTAATTTCTGAAATGTCTATAATTCATATCACAGTAATATCAAATATTTTCTGCCACTTTTTAAACGAGCAGAAAAGGATTTTCGGTTTTTGCTGTTGGACGAATGGCGTACGCTCCTTCCTAATCGAAAAGAAACACGGCGTCGCATATAAATAAGAATTTATAGACGATGAAAAATGTGGGCACGATGAGGAGGAAAGGGGTGAAGTGTGGAGGGTAGAACGGTAGGGTGAGAAAAGTTTTGGGGTGGCACTACCCCTTCTCACCCCTTCACCCTTCGTCATGCCCTCTTTCATCCCTCTTCTTCATCATCTTCTTCTTCTTTTACTTCTTCTTTCATACTTATCCCGCTATTTTTTGCGCACAGCGAATATAAGGGACGAAAATTTACGGGAAGAGTAAAAGTTTCGCGCGAAAAGCGAGAACTCTTGCTAATGGCTGTTTTTCTTGGCTGGAATACTTTAAAAAGGCGAAGAAATAAAAATGTAAAAGTTCCTCCGTCACATCCCTCCACTGCTCAACCTTTACCCCTCAAAGCAATCTCACTGAGACTCACTGCCAAGTGGCGAGGAGAGGGGGGGGGGAGGTAAACTCAAATTTGAATCCTACTGTCGAATACCTTTTCACAGATACCCATATTGTTCGGGTTTTCCAACAGTATAAAAGTCCTGGTGGGGGTCCCTGAACTGAAGCAGCAAAAGACAAAAGATCATACTCATACGAGTAGGCTAGGTTCAAGAAAAACTCGATGCGAATTGGGGAGTTGGAAAATTTTTCGAATCCACTTTCGATGCGATCAGTCCGAATAGAAAAAAAAGCCGAGCAACAAAAGACAAAAGACCATCCCCATACGAGTGAGCCAGGTTGAAGAAAGAATCCCTAGTTTAAATAAAGACTCGTTTTCGCGAGAGAGCGATCCGCTAGCGATGTTTGCGAAATGCATTAGACAACGTTCGAGGATCGGGACTTTGAGGGAAAAAGGGGTGAAAAAGGGGTGCAAAGAGGGAAAAAGGGGTGCGTTCCGCGGAACGATAAATCGACCTTGTGTTCCGGCGGCTTGCGCGAGAGCTCTGTTGAGGTGAAGGGGGAGGAGAGTGGAAGCTTAAGCCTATGTATCGCAGCTTAGCACGAGGCGAGGGTGGCATGACGGGTTCGTATATAGCTCACAGCTTCGCCTCGTACAACAGCCGGGAGGCCCTTTTGTCTCTTACATATAATTCCGTGTTTGCAGAAAGGATCACGGTGCACCTCCACATCCGGATTTTTAATATGTCGTACCTAGCAGTAGGTGCTCTCCACTCCGAGAGGAAGGGGGCGATCCCCTCCAACCTCCCCCCAAACCCTCCTTGTAGAACATTCTAACAAAAAACCCTCCACCAAAACAACTCCGAAAGCCGGAATAATTAAAAATTGCTCTATTTTAAAGTGCTGATGACTCAGTCTAGTACATATGAGTATGTGATACGGGAGACGGGTCAACAGGCATTAGTGTCTTCGTGAGTGTTGAATCAACTAACGTAAGTATAGAGAAAACCAGAAAAGACAAAATGATAGAGGAAATAACCGCGCATCGGGATATCGATCCGGCGGACAGTATTATGCTAATCGTTTGCTCAGCATGTAATATGTGCTTTCAGATTTTTTTCACAGAGAAAAATTGCTTCCTCTTGCTCTCGTTTATTTTGGATTTTTGTTCTCACAATTTTTTCATTTGTTGCAGATTTGTTATAAGTCTTTCAAATTGAATTTCAACGCGTCATGTCTTGAATCGAAAAACAAAAAGATTCGAATTAGGCAAGTAGATAATCTTTCGAATCGACTTTCGACGCCCCCGAAATTGGACACCGGTTCAGTTCAAATCAGTTTACACAGTGGTAATTTGTTCCTTCTAGTATAATAGCTATTTATTGCTACTAAAGGAAACAAGACCAAAAAAGAACGCTCTTTCGCGAATATTAGACGCCATATTTATTCTTGGCTGCGAGTGGCCTTTAACTGCGCGAATGCAAGCGAAGGAGAGGGTGGAGGATGGAGGGTGAGGTGTTATAAATTATAAGGCATTAAGGGAGGCTGGCCGACTACGTTGGATGTGCTCGGCGGATGTGTGTGCAAGGGATGATTATACCTAATGGTGAAATATTACTTACCATACCAGTATTACTTGGACACGGGCGAGGTCGTGTTCTAATCTTGACAGGGTTTCCTACTTTTCGACCTCGTGTTACGAAGACCGACAAAAATATATAAATATCTTCTTCCAGCACTAAACAGGGGTTTTCTGTGTTTTCGAAAATTACGTCGAGGCTCTTCATAGGTTCATTAGTGTAGATTTCTAACACCCGGAATGTTATTGTTTATTTTCCTTATTAAGGATGTTCACTATGCACATTTCCCTTAAAAATTCGTCCAACTTAGGAAACAAAGTTTTTACAAAAATAATAACTTTATCGTTTCTATACATGTTTTTATAATAAAAAACATCCTAACAAGATTCTTTGCAATCTTGTTACAAGAAACAAAATCAGCTCTTGATTAGTTGAAGATATTATCTATATAAACTTTTTCAAACTGAGAATACAGTAATGTAAGGACGCGAGCAGTTATATGCAAATTATAAACATGAGGGCAAAGTTAGCATAAACATTCTATTAACTATTCGATAGGAGAGGTTTTCTAAGAACTGGAATACAAGTGTAAATCAGTTGCGTTTAAAGTAACCCTCATTTCCCTCATCTTCGGGACATTTTTCCATAAGCTCTTTCTAATTTAAATAAAATATGACCGAGGGGAATTGTATAAGAAAGGACTTCTAGGAAAGAAAATTGCTGAAACGTCGACAACGGTAGAGGTCGAAAGCGTTTCAAGAAAAAAGTTCCATAAAGGGTGAGAATTAACTATCAATCAAAAGTTTTTCCATATTAATTCGAAGGTAATGAAGGCAAGGGTGTGTTAAAAAGGAAGAGGGCGCGAAGCAGATTCGAACGTTCGTCCAATTTTACAATTTTAGACTCGGCTCAATATTGCCGCACCTCAGAGAAGGGGTGGTTTGCACTACCAATAACCACGGCAAGGTAGTTAGGCCCGTTATTTCCTCCAACGCCATTTTTCTTGCCTTCATAAAACATTCTGATCTGTGGGTGCGGCTGCACGAGCACGACTCCCCTTCTGACAAGCTTACAAATTGCAAATTCTTAAGAGAATTTAGATCGATTACTAGTTCCATTGCGGTATTAATAACTTCAAAGCAGAGAAAATCGACAGAGTCAGCTCTCTGCTGTGTCAAAAACTATATACAGTACTCACGAATCTGAATGGCTCGACCAGAAAAATGGTAACAATTTTGGGGACTCACCTGAAACAAACGAAAAAGGTTCAATTAGTTGTGAGCTTATTACAAAAAAATTAATCATTTATTATGATAACAAATAATATAAAACGTAATGATACATTTTTGGAAGCATTAATAATTAAAGAAGAGAAGAGTAAAAAACATGTTCAGCATTCTCAAATGCTGTTGATCGCAATCACGTCGTAAATTCGTAACGTTCGTGTAAATTTATCCACTACACAAAGCCCGTCACGTCCAGCATGTATTCCGTCAAATACAGTTATTTATAGGTTAAGTAAGAGCCCCTACCCCCTTCCAGTCATGGCGTCTCGTTTGCGATATGAATCGACCATTTTGTAAATCAGTTCCTCCATTTTGTCTTCATAAATCAAGAGATAGTGTTGGCGAAAAGAGAGAGGGGAAGCGGAGCGCTGATTATAATTAACGCAGCGAAAGGGTGTCGTAGACTCTCTTCTTCTCTCTTTCTGTTTTCCTCTTTATCGTCTACACGTACTATTCACCTTCGCTAATACGTCCATCCATCCGTTCGTCGGATCGGTCAGGAAAGGGGTGTTGGAGGGCGAAACGTTGAAATCACGCGATGCGAAATCAAAAGTTCTTTTCACTTATATTTATTTATTCTTTATATTTCTAATCTCTGTTCTTTCACCTCTAATCCCTAATCTCCAATCCTTAATTTCTTATCTCTAATCTTGATTTTTGATCATTTATTCCATCTAACTTATAATTATTTATTCTCTAATCCCTAATCTGCTAATTTACGTAGAGTCTTTTTTCGCGAGAATATCTGCTTCTGACGATTGAATTATATTCCCACTCATACTTTTAAATATTTCTCGATAGAAGGGGCTTATAGAGTGAACCGAAATAAAAATTGCAAAGAGGAAAGAAGAAATTTATGAGAATGAAAAATGTCCGGAATCTTCTCTCTCCTCAGAAGACTTGAAAAAAAACGTAATGTTGTAACTATAGCGACAAATTAGTGCCAAACTATTTGAGGAATCTTGAAGCTACCCCGATTGGGCATCCTTCGGCGAAGGAAAACTTTGCATAATAGCTGACGTGATAATTACGAAAGTTGAAAACGAAATCAGAATACTTGACGGAATTTAATTTGGATATCCTGTACTGGATAGGTTAGTATCTGATCAGAACTGAATTGCAAAAGCATAAAATTAATGGACTAAAAAAAGGCAACATTAGAAGATTAATACGGAAGGAAGTAAGTACATGGACGCGAGGAGGTAAATTACTTATAAACCGTTATTTGAGTAACAAAGAAAATAAGGATATTGAATTTACGTTCAATTTCAAGATTACTTTCTAATCGATTCTGCCCAAGATCGTTAAAGTCCAGCGCTGTGTAGTCGCATAGTACCTGTATGTACACGGCGCGGGAGAGCAAACTTCATGAATTACTTGTATTAATTTAGTTGGGTGGCAGGGTGGCAGGGTGGCTGCATCGCATCGCCGCGCTTCTAACGCTCTCTTCTGCCCCTTCCTATCGATTATTCGGTCGTATGTTCATGTTCTCTATAATTTTACAAGGACGAAGAATCGCCAAGACAAGTGCAAAGATCCCCAGAGTCCTCTTGCAACATTACAATGGTTCCCAAATTAATTTTCTTTCATTAGGAGGTCATTCTATCAAATGTGAAGAGTATTCTGCTCTTTGGGAGAACTAAGATCTTATTTAGACTTCGCTACCTGGCCATTTTCCAGTTGGAATCATCAATAATTGAGCATTTTCCAGTTGGAAGCATCAATAATTGACTATTTTACAACTGGAAGCATCAACACTTGATCATTTTCCAGTTAGAAGCATCAATGATGAACTATTTTGCAGTTGCACCAATAGCACCAATAATTGAATATGTTCCAATTAGGAGCAGCAATAATTGAAGATATCCCAACTCTTTGATCTACCGAAAAAAATGTTCCCGCCCTAATTGAAAAACTGAAAACAAAAAACACTTTTTTCCACCCCTCTTCGGATGCGAAATTGTTTTTGTCTGGCAGGACAAAAGTAAAAAGAAAACTGCATACAACGTCTACCCACCAGCCTGGATAATAAATGACCACTGCTACCGAGCTAAACAATATGTTTTTGAGCTTGAAATCTTCCTGAATTTTTTATCAAGCTCCAATGTTTTAACCCTTTCGCCACCGGGTCGTGGCTAAAGAATTACGAGGACTCACCATTCGAAGCATAGATTATTATTAATTATTTCATCGCAAACAGAAGAGATGCAAGCAAGAAAGCATTTATTTTTCAAGAATACCTGAGAGTAGAGCTTAAAGAGCTTCAACAAAATCCATTTCTAGACTATTTATGCGAATATTTTAATTTTAACATAATATGATAATGAATTTTAGAACATTTTAGTTCAATAGAGTTTGGTAGTTTTCTAAAACACTCTAAGAAGTCTGGGGATATCCCGGGAGATTCTAAAACAATTTAATGCACTTTTTAAATTATGAGAGATAATTGGTTTACTATATGTAAAAAATGTATAATTAAATTTTTTTTAAACAAGCTTTCATTAAATTGTGGTAACAAGAAGCAAACCTAATTTCCTCTGAAACGGGGTTTTCAATAATAATAATAATAATATAATATAGAAATGATATATTTCGTCCAACTATGATTCCCCTTATTGGAATCTGGAACAGATTCCATTAAGTTTCTAAATATTTTATAGAAATAAATATTTCTAGTTGTCAATATGCACTCTAAGGTCTTGCAAATTTCGTGTAAATATACATTATCTCTTAAGTTTGAATTTATCGAGCGTGTAGATGACATATTAAATTCCTTTAATATCTCGTTGTGAAATCATCGTCTGTAATATTGGAATCAATTGTGCTTTTATAGGTCGTAATTTAATATTGAACGTAGATCGTAAAATTGCGTCAACAAATTTCGATTGTGTCCGCAGGCCGGAAGAAAACCAAAATCAAATGAACCAAATGAACGCTTGGCTTGACCAGAAGTGTCAAATCGAACTGAGGGTGTTGGTGAGAAAAGTGGGTGAGAAAAGTGGGTGAGGTTAGCATTTAGCAAAGAGGTGTCAGACTTTGTCACCTCTTGACCAGTCTTTGATTTTAGCCCGTTATTTCGCTTTGGTCAATGTTCCATCATCCGCGTCCTGGTTTCCCACAACTGTAGCCATGGCGACCATTCCATGGGGTGACGGAGAGGAGAGGAGATGAGGTTTCACAGCAGGAAGAGGAAGTGGAAGAGGACGAGGACAAGGACGAGGTCAACCTGAAAAGAGGGTGCGATCGAGAGAGAGAGAGAGAGAGAGAGAATTTGAGAGTGGGTTGGGTTACCTATGGTAACACGGGTACATGTCATGGTGTGCTACACAGGACTACCTTTATCCAATACAATGCAGGCTAAGCACTGGTCATGGATTAGAAATCCGTCGCTCGTTTGAGGCAAACCAACCCTTGTAGACTGAGAGCCGCCACATTGTTTCAAATCAGGAATATACTGTCCAAAATCGGCTGGAGCTTACAATTATTAACTAATTTAATCTGCAAAAATGAGAATTTTTGAGAATATTATTTTTTATCTACACCTCACCACTTTCAAATTGGAAGCATCGATACTAAACCATTTTCCAGTTAGAAGCATCAATAGTTAACTATTTCCCAACGAGAAACATCAAAACCTGACTATTTTCTAGTTGAAAGCAGCGATACTGAACCATTTTCAAGTTGGAAGCATCAATAATTGACCATTTTCTAGTTGAAAGCATCAACACTTGACCAATTTCCTGTTGGAGGCTTCGATAATTGACCATTTTCATTTTGAAAGCATGGATATTTGCCCGTTTCCCGATGGTAAACATCAAAACCTGACCATTTTCCAGTGGGAAGCATCGAGATTTAACCAACATTTAGCTGGCAACATCGATACTTGAACATTTCCAGTTGTAAGAACTAATAATTTAACATTTCCAACAACAAGCAACAGTAAATGGTCACTTATGAAATACTACTCTAATAACCAATTACAATGATATTAGTACAAAGCAATTTTTTCCTAAAAGAAACTGATACACTGGAGTATTTGTTGAAATAAATTCTTCATCAAAATGAAATAAAATGTTAAGTAAAATGTATGTAGAGATATAAAATCATACTATTGAAATGGCCAGTCTGCCCGCTGCATTTCTTTATATATATTATTGAATACAAAAACAAATGAAAAAATCGCATGTGAAGTTGGATTGAGCATATAATTATCGATCTATAAATAATAATTAATAAAATATAGGTAGCTATCTCGCGATGCCATAAATTTTATTGTTATTATGATTATTAATTTATTTTTTAATTACGACGAGTCAGCGATTCGGTCTCGGGAGTCAGGTGGGGTCTGGCTGTGAAAGGGTGGTTTAGATCACGCGATCGAAACCGAGTAGCGGTATCAACCCTTCTGAAATCAAATTCAACCCCCCACGATTCTTCGTCCGTTTCCCACTCCGACTCAACGCCACTCGCCCAGGCCAGATGTAATTACTCCCTTAGTTTTGTCCGTTTCCACCTTCCGCTTTCATGTTCATCTACTTGATGCCTCTTCATTTATTTTTCAAAATAATTTTTAGTTAGACACTGTTTTATTGGATCTTGAATTAAAAACGAATGAGTGAATAAAAACTCATTCAATGCAAGAATTTTTTACGTATGGACGCCCTCCCCAACCTCAAAAATCACTCTTATGTCTAAAATACCCTTGTCCAGCTCTCCCCAGTCGGACAAGTCACTCTGAGCGTTAAATCGCCCTTTTCCAGCTCTCTTCAGCCTCACAAGTCACCATGAATGTAAAATCTCTTTTTCCAAGTCTCCCAAGCCTCACAAATAACCCTAAGAGTAAAATCGGCCTTTTCCAGCTCAATCTAGCGCCAGAAATCTCATCTGAGTGTAAAATTCCCTTCTCCAGCTTTTCCCAGCCGCAAAAATCACACCTCAGTGTAAAATCCCCTTGTCCAGCTCTCCCCATCCATGTTTAATTTTACAAATCTGTACACTGAACGTAGTTTGAAAATCCCGCTGCGTAGGTTGTGATTATGTCACTTCTTTCTTAACAATTCAAGCACTATTATTACTTTTGAATATTGCTAAAGAAATCTACGTGTATTTTAAAATAATTGTTTTGACTTTATGATGACTGTATTATATGTATTAAACGTCTAATTTCGCCTCTTCAATCTATTATGTCATTCGCGCGACATAAAAAAAATAATCAACTTCATCATACACCTTCTCATCATGTATTGGTAACTTGTTTTCCACGCATAAGATCATATTTTACTTTCATCGCTACTCAATTATTGCAGTATTTAATATTCTTGGCATTAAATGTGTTTTGAATTACAGGCTACATTGCTTGGACTGAAATAAATGGGTACGATAATGCTATGCACAGTTTGAAATTCATATTCAGTCAGCCTTGAAACATTATATTAGAAATAGCAACGACGTTCGAATATATGATGCAAAAGTCAATAAAATGCCAATTAAAGTTACACAAACTGAATGAGAGGATATAGTTTTTATTCTCATATTTATCGCAACGTGAATAATTTTATTGAATTTTTTTGTTGCAGTATATATTTTTATAATTATTCTCACGAGCGAAATAATACATTCCTTTCGTTACTAAATAACGAAGGTGGTTCTTTAGGTGCTCAATAGTTGAGCGCCTAAATATTTTTTATATAATTTCATTTGCAGTTTCATTTCATTCCATTTGTATTTTTATTTCATTAGTGTTTTCACTTAATTTGTATTGTAATTTCATTTGTGACTTCATTTCATTTTTATTTCCATAAAATCTCCTTGTTCAGGCCCAAAAATCCTCCTTAAATATAAAATCGTCCTTTTCCAGCTCTCCCTAGCCTCAAAAGTCACCCTAAGCGTAAAATCGCCTTT
>CAKNYM010019275.1:0-18050 GCA_932195095.1 Andricus curvator
TTTGAAGCCAAGTCTTCAAAACGATACATGGGAGTGCCACCACTATGATGGGAATCGTCCTCAATTTTATTGGTAAATATGATAATACAATAGTAGTAATAATAATAATAAGAATAATATATGTATATGTACATCTATAATTTTTACCATATTTTAAGCCTTCTGCAAATAAAAATGTGGCTGACGTTTTTCGTATTCTACCTCAATTGCTATTTTCTCCCAGACTCTACTTGAGTTTATCCGGAATAAGTCTGATTTTTATTTGTTATTTATTCATGAAAAATAGAATTTAAAATGTGTCCCTACTGATACGGGATTTGTACGAACTTCAGAACCAGACAATATTTTCAAAGAACTTATTATACACTAAGACAATAATGAGTTTTGTGTACATTTTTTGATTATGACAGCTTTTCCAGCATTTGTAAACTGTATGACGGCGTAAAAAATAACGCGTACAAACGGAAAAATCTCTGTTTCTTGTTGCAGAGTTAACTGTACAGTTCGACTGTTTGCCTAATGGCGACCCTATCCCTGGTATTCCTCGTGAAGAACCTTCTCATTCTTCTGAAAGACGTTCACCTGAGAGGACTGGTTATCCTGCTGAACCTCCTCTTCGTGCTAGGTCCAGGTCTCCTCCTGCCAGGTCCAGAACTCCTCCTGCCAGGTGCAGGACTCCTTCTGCCAGGTCCATGTCTCCTTCTATAAGGCTTCCTTCTTCTGACGGACTTGGATGTGGACTTGAACAACTAAGACATATTAGACTTATTTCCCACATCAATCCGCACCGGATATTCGAACTTCGAATATACACTTTTCCTTCCAATAAATCAATTAAAATAAGATTAGGAAAGAAAGCCTTTGAGCCTGTGCCAACCCAAGAACAAATTGTCATATTAACATCCCATGGTGACGTGTTTGCAATATTGGAGACTTATAATGTTCTTGCTGGAATATATATATACTATGATCACGATGAAAGGCGGGCAAAAATAAACATGGAAAGTGGCATAGTTTCTCTATTGAACGCAGAGGAAATCTGTGAAACACCAGTAGGTCGTCGCCGCAAAATCACGTTGAATTTCAGAGTTGAGCATGTAAGCTAGAATCGTGGACAACAATAATTAATGAAAAAATGTAAAAGTAAAATATACTTTTTGTGATTGCAAATCAGATCAAAATGATTCATGTAACTAATCACATTAAAGAGTCAATGTTTTCATCGTTCCCGAAGGATTAATGTTTTATCGATGCAAAGCCATACTTTTTTTTAAATTGTTCTGTTTTTCTCACTCCTCAGTGTATGAAACTTATATAATATATTGATATAGAAGATTACAGATCCCACACGTACATGCGCTATATAAGCTTGTGTCCAGAAAAATCTCAGTGGTTCTATGAAATTATCTGTATTTAAATACTTCAGATTTTCGGCAATATTATATGTAATTTAGAGGAAATGGAACAAGGTATCATAGGAAAAAAAATTAATTTGAAGAAATTATGAAAATGTACTTTTTCAACAGTGGGTGATATTATAATATAATAATAATATAATATTATAATAATAATATTAAAATATTAATAATATATAGTATAATATATAATATTATACCTCGAAGTCAATTTGTGACAGGACCTAGAAAAGTTGTAGCAAAAATCTGAAATTTAGACTACAAATGACAAATTAACTATTTTTACATTGTTTATTTGCTATTTGTTAAACTCGTTATTGAAGAGATTTGTTATACAACATTGTATTACTTTATGTTAAATGCCGAAAATTTATAAAGAAATCATTACATAGGAAACATTTATTGTTAATTGTTGATAGTAAAACAATATATAAATCAATTAATTACGTAATTATGCAATTGAAAAACTAATAAAATCAAAAAAGACACGAATAATTACAATCTATATTCTGTACTAATTTTGGAAAATTTAAAGAATTCGAAGAATCAAAAAAATGCTAGGAATTCAGAAAAATAAGGAATTCAGAGAAATCACAGGTTAAGGGCATGAGGATATTCACGGAATTTGAAGAATCCAAGAAAATTCGGAATGTTCAAGGAGTCGAGAAAAATTCAGGATATTAAACGAATTTAAAAGAATTTCATAGATTGATTGAGGCAACTCATAAACTCATGAATTAGGGGAATACAGAAAATTGTAGGTGTTTAAGGAATGAAAGGAATTCAAGGACTCAAAGGAAATCAGAAGATTTTAAGAAAGTCAGGATAATCACCGAATTTATAATATTCAAGAAATTTAACCATTTCAGGGAATTCAGAGAGAAGAAGGATTTGAACTTTCAGAGATTCCAGAGGATATAGGATTAGGAAATTGAATGAATCCAAGGAATTTAGAGAATTCAAAGAATTAGGAGAATTAAGAGAATTAAAGGAATTTTCAGAATTCAAGGAATTCCGAATATTCGAGGAATTTTGGGGATTTAAAGAAATTTGGGAATTGAGAAATTAAAGTCATTTCGGGAATTTAAGGAAATCAGGAAATTCAGGAAATTTTAGGAATCGAAGAAATCCATGACATTCAAGGAATTGAGAAAAATTCTGGATATTGAACAAATTCAAGTCATAGAATCATTACGGAATATAAACATCTGTCAAATCCATGACTTCCACCGCGACAAAAACATATCAATTCTTCGATAACTTGAATGACTCGAATCTTCAAAATTTGTTGAAGAAAGTTAAATGTGCATGCCTTTGTTTCGTATTGCAGAATCAAGAGCGCAGTTGGAGTGTTCACCTAATGGCCTCTTCTTTGTGCCAGGTGAAGGTCTCCTCCTGCCAGGTATATGGCTTCTCCTGTCAGGTTCATAACTCTACCTATAATGATTCTTTCTCCTGACGGAGATGGGTGTGGACTTGAAGACCTGCGATTTATCCGCCTTATTTCCCTTGTGAATCCGTACCGGATATTCAAACTTCGAAGATACAATTTCCTGTCGATAAACGAATTCGAATCAGATTAGGATCTAATGACTATGAGCCAGTTCCAACCCATTGCGATTGTTTTATAAGTTTTATGCACACTTGAATTTGACATTATAGAAACATTTTCTTTTTATACCCCTGATTTTCTATAAGGATTAATATTTTTTCAAGTGAAAAATACATTTTTCAAAACTGCTGGGATTTGAAAAACAAATTCGCCTCAGGCTACTCGCGCTTTGCGCTCGATTATCAACAGCGGTGTTCGCTGAATGCCAGAATTAAGACATTCAGTTCAAAAATGTTTGACCTGCAAAGGGAGTTAGCAGTCATTCAATTGTGATTCTTTCCTATTTGAAATGATATCATCTGGTAAGTTTTCAGGATAAAAAATTGATCAGGTCATTTTAAATGAAACTTGACATCATTGCAGCAAATGGTTTTTCTTTTTAATTCATACGCCTTCAATTGAAAATTATGGAATTTCAAAAGCTTCGAGCTGAAAAGTTACGAAAATTTTCTAATTTACTGTTCAAATTTCATAGCTTTTACGTGCTGGAAAAAAATATATAACTTTTTCATGCAAATATTGTTTAAATTTTGAATCTTTGAAATCTAATTTATTTATTGTTGCAAACTGTTACTGCCTGTTCCAAATAAGAAACATTCGTTTGGTTTGGTCATAATTCACTTTAGCCATACCTCGCTAACCTGTAATTTGAAAGAAAAAAAATGTATGGCCTCGAATGAAATGTAAATATCTCAGAAGCGCAAGCTTGACACCTGTATCATGAGATAACGATTATAGGATATATTAAATGATCTCTAATGAAGCTCCAGCATATTCTTTGATTACAGTGTTAAGTATATTTTTCAGTTATACATTAATTAGTGTTCCTCCAATTGAAAAAAATGAGAATCTTTTATACTCTGGTCTATACCCTGGCAATCATACTTAATTCTATTGGTGAATATAATAGTATAATAATATGTATTTATAATTTTTTAAATATTTTTAAGCTCTCCGCAAATAAAACGTTGTCCGAAGTAATCAACATTCCATTTCAATTGATTTTTTTCAAACTCTATGTTATTAAAACTAGAATTCGAAAAAAGTCCCTCTTGTGACGGAATTTGCACGAATTTCCGAACCAAAAAGTACAGTATAAACTATCTCGTACTGAGATTGGCGTTTTTTGCTCCATTTGATTTTCAGCGACGATAAAATTCAGAATATTTTGAAGATTGTGGTCATACTTTTTCTGCTTTTATAAACCTAAGGCCTATCCAACATATTTTTTAACAATCTCCAGGTCTGGCACTGGGATGAGGACAGTCTCTAAGGAGCAATAAATTTCGCGAAATACCCCAAGCAATCAATTTTTGAATTTTTGTTTGATCAATATTTACATTATAAAACTCTGTCCAATTCGAAATTTTAACTATGATAAAACTATAACAAGTTTTGAATAACTTTAAGAATTCGAATCTTCCAAACTGATATATGTATTTCAAACAGTCACACCTCTGTTTCTTGTTGCAGAATTCGGTTTACAGTTCGATTGTTTGCCTAATGGCGACCCTATTCCTGGCATTCCTCGTGAAGGACCTTCTTATTCTTCTGAAAGACATTCACCTGAAAGGACTAGTCATCCTGCCGAACCACCTCTTCGTGCCAGGTCCAGGTCTCCTTCTGCCAGTTTGAAGTCTCCTTCTTTCAGGTCCATGTCTCCTTGTATAAGGCTTCCTTCTTCTGACGGAGTTGGATGTGGACTTGAACAACTCAGATTCATTCGGCTTTTTTCTTACGAAAATCCACAACGGATATTCGAACTTCGAAGATACACGTTTCCGTCCAATAAACGACTTTATATAAGAACAGGATATAATGCCTATGCCCTTATGCCAAACCATGAACAAATTGTATTATCAACATCCGGCGGTGACGTATTTGCAATATTGGAAACTTTTGACATTCTTGCTGGGGTATATCTATATATCAATGGCAATAAACGACGGGCGAAAATAAACATGGAAAGTGCCATGGTTACCCCACTGATCCAAAAAGAAGTCGATGAAACTCCAGTAGGTACCCGCCGCAGAATCGCAGGAAATTATAGAGTGCAAAATTTAAACCATCGCGTAAATCACGTTCCACCAGATCAGTAATTTAATTAAGATGATTTCAAACTAAAATATTATCGCTTTTTATTCGAAGTCGGATCAAAATGATTTATGTAACTACTTAGAATAAAAAATCAATGGGTTCTGGTATATCCAGGCTTTATTCTTTTTGCCAATTCCCCAGATAGTATTTTCCTTCTCATCAGGAAAATCGAGCCTTCGCTTGGTTTTGGACTACGATGATCGTCGACTGAAGTGAAGGTACAATGTTTCAAATATATTTGATTGCAAAAAAATGTATAGCTTTATGTCGAATCAAGTTATCGGGTATAAAATTCATCAGTGGTTTTTAGTGCCAATCTTGCCAACCTTCTAGATAATGTCCGACGGTAGAGTATATAAATTGTTTAAGGCTTGAAAAATAAATGCAAAATATTACACCTATGTTTCTTGTTGCAGGATTCTGTTTAGAGTTCGACTGTTTGCCTAATGGCGATCCTATTCCTGGTATTCCTCGTGAAAGACCTTCTCATTTTTGTGAAAAACGCTTACCTGACAGGACTGGTCATCCTTCCGAACCTCCTCTTCGTGCCAGGTCCAGGTCTCCTTTTATAGAGCTACCTTCTTCTGACGGAGCTGGATGTGGACTTGGATATCTCAGATTTATACGAATTATTTCCCATCTGAATTCGATCTAATATTCGAACCTACCTTTTATGGTGATTGCGACAAATGGCTTAAATTCAATGACACTTTCAGATCTTTGATTCACAATAATACTAATTTAGATGATATTCTACGAATACACTATCTTGAAGCGTCTCTGGAAGGTGACGCTGCTAGGGTTATCCATTCAATAGACACAACTGCGGATAACTACGCGAGTGCTTGGAAAAAACTCTAAGAGCGTTTTGATAACAAAAAGTTAGTAATTCACAATCATGTGAGAACGTTATTTGAATTACAAAAGATTACGAAAATTATTCTCAGAGATTGCACGAATCATTAGATGAGGCTTCAAGTCATTTACGTGCGCTAGCGAGCCCTAATCAGTCTACTGATCATTGGGACACATTAATCATTCATTTACTCTCGTCCAAATTTGATCAAAATACAAAGAAGGAATGGGAAGAAGAGGTTTACACAATAGAAATTCCGACTTTCAAAGATATCTCGACTTTCGTCACAAGTAGATGTCATGTGTCAGAAGCTATTGCGCCACTTGAAGAATTTTCTACAAATTCAAAACCTTCAAATACTAACAATCAACGCGGTTCGTCAGGTTAATCTCGTTCATCGAAGGAAATAAACACAACAAACAGCTACGCAGCTACTGCGAATTACTCGTGTCCAATTTGTCAAAACTCTCACGGTATTCACGATTGCGAATGATTTTTAAGTATGGGCGTTACATCGCGTCTTGAGAAAATTGATAAAATAGAGTGTTGTTTCAACTCTCTCCGAACTGATCCCCAAACTAAAGAATGCAGGTCTCGTGGATGTAGGGTATGCGGTAAAAAATACAACACATTAATTCATAAAAGTCGTTCCCAAAACCCTGAGAACCGTGGTTCTAAGGATTCAGCAGTCAATCAAATAGATTCAACCAAGCTCATTGCACACGATTTACCAAAATTGACTGATGACGTTATACTTTCAACTGCTTTATTCTATGTTTATGATCACGACAACAAACCACATTTATGTAGAGAAGTACTGGATTGTTGCTACAGTTAAAGATTATGACTGGCAATCTTTTTCAAAAATTGCAATTGCTAGTCTGGCCTATCGACATTAAAATTGGAGGCGAGAACAATGCAAACTCTTTCTCTTCGGGTAGAAGAAGCTACATCCTGGCCAGGGATTTTTTGGGAGTTACTAGCTCAAGGACCAATTAAACTCGCTCAATGTGTTAGCCTCAATTCAAACGCGATATTGGCCTTCTAGATAATTTCCGACGGTAGACTATATAAATTATTGAAGGCTTGAAGAATGAATAAAAAATTGAAGGGTGTCATGGCATAAACATGTTTACGGCATAAAAACTTTCTTCAAAACAAATTTTGATGGATCAAAAATTCTATGAAATTCCGCCGCACATTGTGGTGAAAAAAATTTAATTTTCAAATTGTTGAAACGTTATGTAATGTTATGTAATTGTTTCTGTATACCTCGTGACCAATTAAGTTCACGAAAGACGGCAAAACACATCAAACTTATTTAATTTTGCTATCTGAATCGAATGGTTTTGTTTAAAAGATTATTCCAATTTTAAGAACTTTTTTTGCTCGTTTGAAAATGTGTTTCCTTGGCGCTTACATGGTTCAGTCGTGACACATGTCAATTCTAAGTAAAGTGTTCAAAATTCAACAATTTATAATTAGAAAAATAGTTGAACGATTTCTTTAATTATTGCTAATTAAAATGCAGAGTATTGGATATTCATTTTTGAATGCTACTATTTCAAGATTTTCTAGTTTTTGAGCCTTTGATATCTAATTTATGTAACGCTAAAAAGTGTTTTCGCGGCCTCCAAATAAAAAACAACCTATTAATTTCTTCATAACTCATTTTAGTCATATATCCCGACACTGTAAAGATTTTTTTGTTGGTTTAAATTAAAGCCAACATTTTAAAGATTAGGTGCTATAAATTTTAGATTATATCAGATCTTTTGCTAAGAACTGACTCGAATAAAATATGAAGACTTCAGAACATCAAGCCTGCCAACCCAAGATTTCTTCGTAGCACTTTTCACTAAACTCTTCATTAATACATTTATCAGTTATTTTTCTACTTGGCAAAAATGAGAATCATTTATACTTTGGTCTTCACCATGGGAATCGTCCTCAATTTTATTGGTGAATAAAATAATACAATAGTAGTAATAATAATAATAAGAATAATATATGTATACGTATATCTATAATTTTTACCATATTTTTAAGCCTTCTGCAAATAAAAATGTGGCTGACATATTTCGTATTCTATCTCAATTGCTATTTTTCCCCAGACTCTATTTGAGCTTATCCAAAATAAGTCTGACTTTTATTTGTTAGTTAGTCATGATATATAGAATGTAAAATGTGTCCCTGCTGATACGGAATTTTTACGAACATCAGAACCAGCAAATATTTTTCAAGAACTCATTATATATTAGGTGCGCAAATAAGTTCTTGCTGTTTTTTTTATGAAAATGCAGCTCTAATGTGAAAAAATGGTTACAAATGAATTATTCAAAGTATTGCCCATCATTAGCAACAACTTTTTTTCATC
This sequence comes from Andricus curvator, assembly GCA_932195095.1. Lineage (NCBI taxonomy): Eukaryota > Metazoa > Arthropoda > Insecta > Hymenoptera > Cynipidae > Andricus > Andricus curvator. Next base: position 8,358 of record CAKNYM010019275.1, read on the forward strand.
TTTCTGGTAGAGCTCGAATACCGTTACGGTAAAACTGTTCATCTTTTGAGACCATCCACGAATCAAGCCATTTTTGGATGTCTTTATATGAGCGGAACTGCTGATCAACCAGACCATGTGTCATCGACCGGAACAAGCAATAATCGGAATTTTCAATATCTGGAGAATACGGCGGGTGGGGTAGAACTTTCCATTTGAGCGTTTCCAGGTAGTTTTTTGTATTTTTTATTTAAAAAAAAATTTTTTCTTGGAAATGGCTTGGCGGCTAAAGCTGAAGCAAGCTCTTCTTGCGTTTGCACGGATCCTCATCGAGCAATGCCTCCATTTCAGCGTCTTCGAAGGTTTTTGGGCTTCCTTCACGAGGACGGTCGTCAACATCGGAATCACCATCTTTGAAGCGACGGAACCAATCACGGCACGTTGTTTCACTTAGAACAGCATCTCCGTAAACTTTTTGGAGCTCTCGATGCGCTTCAGCCGCGGTTTTCTTCGAATGAGAGAAGAAAATCAACACTTCCCGCAAATGACGATTATTTGGCACAAAATCAGACATTTTCACACAACCGAAAGTATAACGCCAAAACAAAGGTCACGTATGTGTCACAGCGGTTTGTTTGCCATATGTCTAAGCTTGGTTCATGGCGTTTTGGATATGCGAAAATCGACCTGCACTTACTGCTGGAGCCATCTATTGACAAACAGCGGTCACTTAGTTGTGCACCTAATACTAATACATTAATGAGTTTCTTGTACATTTTATGATTATAACAGCTTTTCGAGCATTTAAAAACTGTATAAAGGCGTGAGGAATGACGCGTACATACGAAAAATGTCTGTTTCTTGTTGCAGAATTAAGTTCACAGTTCGACTGTTTGCCTAATGGCGATCCTATTCCTGGTATGCCTCGTGAAGAACCATCTCATTCTTCTGAAAGACGTTCACCTGAGAGGACTCGTCATCCTGCTGAACCTCCTCTTCGTGCTAGGTCCAGGTCTCCTACTGCCAGGTCCAGGACTCCTCCTGCCAGGTCCCGTACTCCTCCTGCCAGGTCCAGGACTCCTTCTGCCAGGTCCGTCTCTCCTTCTATAAGGCTTCCTTCTTCTGATGGAAATGGATGTGGACTTGAACAACTAAGACATATTAGACTTATTTCCCACATGAACCCGCAGCGGATATTCGAACTTCGAATATACACTTTTCCTTCTGATAAATCAATTAAAATAAGATTAGGAAAGAGCGCCTTTGCGCCTGTGCCAACCCAAGAACAAATTGTTATATCAACATCCAATGGTGACGTGTTTGCAATATTGGAGACTTATAATGTTCTTGCTGGAATATATGTATACTATGATCACGATAAAAGGCGGGCAAAAATAAACATGGAAAGCGGCATAGTTTCTTTATTGAACGCAGAGGAAATCTGTGAAACTCCAGTAGGTCGTCGCCGCAAAATCACGTTGAATTTCAGTGTTGAGCATGTAAGCTAGAATCCTCGACACCATTAATTAATGAAAAAATGTAAAAGTGAAATATACTTTTTGTGACTCAAAATCAGATCAAAATGATTCATGTAACTAATCACATTAAAGAGTCAATGTTTTCATCGTTCTCGAAGGATTAATGTTTCATCGATGGAAAGCCATACTTTTTTTTAAATTATTCTGTTTTTCTCACACCTCAGTGTATAAAACGGATATAATATATTGATCTAGAAGATTCCGGATCTCACACGTACATGCACAAACACGCGTGTGTCCGAAACAATTTCAGTGGTTCTATGCTAAACAAAAATTAATTTGAAAAAATGATAACAATTTACTTTTTTAACAGTGTGTCAGGACACTACAAATTACTGCTTAATTTGAAATATACTCTTAACCTTTTGAAGAGAATATTTCACGTGAAAAGCTTTTTTAAACATGTTAAAATTTCTGTAATATTGTACCTCGGCGTTAATTTGTGGCAGGACTAAGAAAAGTTGTAGCAAAAATATGAAAATTAGACTAAAAATGATAAATTAACTATTTTTATATTTTTAATTTTTTATTTGTAAAAACCGTTATTGAAGAGATTTGTTATACAACATTGTATTATTTTATGTTAAATGCCGAAAATTGATCAAGGAATCATTACATAGGAAACATTTATTGTTAATTGTTGATAGTAAAAGAACATATGAATGAATTAATTACGCAATTATGCAATTGAAAAAACTAATTGAATTTTAATTGAGTAATTATTATTAGAAGATGGAGTACATAATAAAATACTAACGTAAGTAATTTATGAATCAATCAAAAATGAAACGAATAATGACAACCTATATTCTGTATTAATTTTTGAAAATTAAGAGAATTCAAGAAATCAAAAAAATTCTAGGAATGAAGAAAAATAAGGAATTCAGAGAAATCACAGGTTAAGAACATTTGGATATTCAAGGAATTTTGAGAATCAAAGAAATTCGGATTGTTCAAGGAATTGAGAAAAATTCAGGATATTAAACGAATTTAAAAGAAATTCATAGAATCATTTAGGGAATTCATAAACTCATGAATTTCGGGAATATAGAAAATTGCAGGAGTTAAAGGAATTAAAGGTATTCAGGGAATCAAAGGAATTCAAAAGATTTCAAGGAATTCAGGGAAATCATGGAATTTATAATATTCAAGAAATTCATCCGAAAATTAGGAGAATTCGAAGAATTAGGAGAATTAAGAGAATTCAAGAAATTCAAATAATTCAGGGAATTCCAATAACTCAGGGACTTTAAAGAATTCAGGGAATTCTAAGGATGAAGGAATTTAAAAAATTCAGGGAATTAAAAAAATTGAGGAAGTTCAAGGAATGCATGAAATTAATTCAAAGAATTCAGGAAATTGAATGAATTCCAGGAATTTAAAACATTGAAGGAGTGCAAAGTATTCAGAGAATTCTGACAAATTTAGGGAATACCAAAGAAACGAGGGAATTCGAAGAATTGAGAAAAATTTGGGATATTTATCAAATGAATTCGGGGAAATAAAGGAATTCAGAGTAATCAGGGCATTTAGAGAAATCAAGAAATTTAGGAAAATGAAATCATGAATTTAGGGAACATAGGAAATTGTAGGAGTGGAAGGAATTGAAAGAATTCAGGAAATTTTGAGAGTTGGATTTTGGACATTTAGAGAATTTCAGAAAATGTAGGGAATTAAAAAAATTTGATAAATTCAAGAAACTCAGAGAATTCAAGGTATTCAGAGATTTCGATGAGTTAGGAGAATGAAGAGAATTAGGAGAATTGGATGAATTAAGAGAATTAGGAGAATTAAGAGAATACAAGGAATTGAAATAATTCAGGGAATTGAAATAATTCAAGGAATTGAAATAATTCAGGGAATTCAAAGAATTCAGAGAATTCGAAGAATTCAGAGAATTAGAAGAAATAGAAGAATTAGGAGAATTCGTAGAATTAGGAGAATTGGAAGAATTAGGAAAAATCGATGAATTAGGAGAGTTCAAGGAATTCAAATAATTCAGGGAATCCAAAAAATTCATAAAATTAAACGTATTCAGGGAATACAAAGAATTCAAAAAATTCTGAAAATTCAAAATTGAGGGAATTCGAGGAATTAGAAAAATTTAGGATATTAAGAGAATTTAAGCAATTCAGAGTAATCAAAGCATTCAGACAAACTGATCAATTAAGGAAAATGAAATCATGAATTCAGGAAATATAGGAAATTGAAGGACTGGAAAGAATTGAAGGGAAATCTAAAGAAGTGAGGGAATTGAAGAAACTGAGAAAATTTCCAGAAATTCAGAGAAAATAAATATTTCAGTGAATTCAGAGAAATTTAGGGATTTTAAAACATTCAAGGCATAAATTCTCTTAAAATCAATTTGAAAGAAAAAAGAATTTTCCGAAAAATCTTTACAAAAATGTTCATTATCTTGAAATGTTTGAAAATTCCTTAAAATCTACTTTTTTCGCTAACTATTTGAAATGTTTAGTAATATTTTTCAACTTTCTCGTAAAATTCATTTTTTTAAATAAAACATCATTTCAAATTTTCCCAGGTATCTTAAGATTTTTTTCAATTTTCTTGAAACCTTTAAAAAATGTTGTTTCACAATTTTCATAATCTTTTCAAATTTTAAATTGTTTATTAATCTTTTTAAAATATCCAAAGTTTTTGAATATCTTCTAAAATGATTCGAATTTTTTCTACATTTTTTTTAAATCTGCAAAATTTTAAAAATTACTTTCAAATCTTTCAGATAATAAAAATAAAAATTTAACCAGGAATGTTAAGAAAATTGTTCATCCTCCTGAAACCTGCAAGAAACATTTTTTTTCAAATTACAAATTAGAGTGTGGTGGTAAAATGTTAAGAAAGGAATTATTTCCTAACACTCAAAAATGTTTTATAATTAAAATTTTCTCTTTTATCAATAATGTTTATTTGGGAAATCTTCTGAAATTTTCTTAACTTTTTTTGAATATTCTCTTGAAATTAATTTTCTCAAATGATAAATTATTGGAAATTATCATAAGAATCTGAAGAGATTTTATTCATTCTCTTGAAACATTTCAAAATTCTTTGAAAATTTATGTTTTTCCAGTAACCACTCAAAATAATTAAAAATCTTTCTACTTTTTGTCTTAAAACAAATTTTTCGAAACAAAAAATTTAATTACATTTTCCCAGTAATCTCAGGATTTTTTATTTTTTGTTTAAACCTTTCAAAATTTGTAAAAAGGTTCTTTTTTACAATGTTTAAAAATCTATATTATATTTGAAATTTATTTAAATCTTTCTAGATTTAAAAAAACTTTAAATGTTTTAAAAACTTCTAAAACTTCTAAACATCTTTCAAAATAACTCAAAGATTTTCTAACATTTATTAAAAATTCTGCAAAATAAAAAAAAATTGACTCGAAATGTTTTAGATCCTTTTTTTGAGAATTTGGGAAATCTTTTGAATTTTTGCAAAATTTGTTTAAATATTGTTTCAAAATCAATTTAAAAAAATAAGAAGTCATCAAAAATTTCCCGGGTATTCTTAAGAAATTTTTTTTCTTCTCTTGAAACGTTTCAAGATTCTTGAAAAATTCCTTTTTTTCCGATAACCATTTAAAATAATTAAAAATATTTCTTAATTTTCTCTTACAACTAACTTTTCAAAATAAAAAATTTAATGACATTTTCCCAGTAATCCTAGGATTTTTTTTATTTTCCTGAAACCTTTCAACATTCGTAAAAATGTTCTTTTTTCGCAACCTTAAAAAATTTATATTAAAATAAAAAATGTTTCAAATCTTTTCTAGATTGAAACTAACTTCAAATATTTTGAAAACTTCTAAACATCTTTTGAATTAATTCAGAGTTTTTCTAACATTTTTTTAAAATTCTGCAAAATAAAAAAATTGACTGAAAATGTTCCATATTCTTTTTCGAAAATTTGGAAAATCTATTACAATTTTTGAAACTTTTTTTTAATATTCTCATGAAATTAATTTTTTCAAATGAAAAGTTATTGAAAACTATCCTGAGTTTCTAAAGAAAATTTTTTCATTCTCTTTTGATTCTTTCGATTTCTTTTGATTCTTTTTCCACAATTTTGGAAATCTTTTGCAATGCTTGAAAATATATTTCAATATTCTCTTGAAATTAGCCTTTCAAAATGAAAAATTAATACAAATTTTCCTAAGAATCTTCAGGAGATTCTTTTGTCAACTTGAAAATTCCCAAAATTCTTAAAAGGCTTCTTTTCGATAATTATTTGAAATATTTTTAAATGTTTCTTAATTTTCTCTGAAAATTCATTTTTCAATCAAAAAGTCATTTGAAATTTTTCCTGGAATCTTAAGACAATTTTTTGATTTTCTTTAAATCGTTTAGAATTCTGAAAAAGCTTTTTCTTGAAATCTTCAATAATCCACATTAGTTTTGAACTTTTTTTAAATATTCTCTAGATATAAATTGTTTCGAATGTTTCCAGAACTTCTAAAATTTCTTAATATATTTTTTCGTATCTTTTGAAATATGTAATACTTAAAATTAGTCTATTTATTCATATTAATATTATCATATTTATTATTTTAATTTCCTCTAAAAGATATTTAGAAGTTTTCGAAGTTTCGAAAAAATTGATAAACAATTTGAAATTTGAAAAGATTTAAAAAAAAAATGACGACAAAAATTAAACTTTTCTGATTGAAAATTTAAATATTCCATTTTTTTACAATTAATCTTCTTTAGTTCAAAACTCAACTATTTGTTTAAAAATTTAATGTTTTTGAGTTGAAAATTCAACTATTTAATTGAAAATTCATGTATTCTCTTGAAAAGCTGCAAAATTAATCTTCTTGTTTGAAAATCTATCTCTTTGTTAAAAAATGCAAGTATTGTAAGTAAAAATTATTTTTTTCAACTGAAAATTTAACTATTTCATTTTTGGTTGAAAGTTGATATTTTTAGTTCAAAACTCAACTATTTGGTTAAAATTTTTTTATTTTTTAGTTGAAAAATCGTCTATTTGTAAAAATGAATCTTCTAATTGAAAAATTAATTTTTTTTTTCGAAAATTCAACTTATCCAGTTGAAGATTCATTTCAATTGAAAATTCATCAGTTTAGTGGAAAATATATTTTTCTAACTGGAAATTGAACTATTCCATTTTCAGTTGAGAATTAATCTTTTTCAGTTCAAAACTCAACTATTTGTTTGGCACTTTTTTTTTAAATTCAACTATTTAATTTTAAAATTATGTATTTCGTGGAAAAAACGTGTTTTTTTTAGAAATGAATTAACATTTTTAATATTTTATTCGTATTTTGAAAAATTAATTTTCGATTTAACGTTTTAGTTATAGTTTATTTACATTTCAAAATGTTTGGAAATTTCCAAATTTTGATTACCGGTTATTTTTTAATTAAAGCTTTTGACATTTCGGAAAATTTGTCTGTTTTTGATTTTTTATAATAAATTTTGTTAATTTTTCATTCAAAAACCAACTCTACACTTTTGTTTAACTTTTCAGAAAGACCTTGGCCATTTTTCAACGAATAGGATAAATTGGTTTATCGTATCAAGAAAGAATGTATTTCCAATAACTCTTTTCTACGATAGTTTGCAAATATATAATAATTATTAATTACTTTAACAATTTTCATAAAAATATTTAGAGTTTGGCTATTTTTCAAGGAATGGGTACAGTTTGTTTACAAAGTGAACTACGAATGTCTTTCCGATGACACTTTTCTATGTTGCTTCGTAAATTTACAATAATTATTAATAATTTATACAATTTGCATAAACAAATTCAGAGTTTGGCTATTTTGCAACGAATAGGCTAAATTTCTTTTACAGATTTAACTATGAATATCCTTCCGATGACTCTTTGCTTCATAGCTTTGCAAATTTACAAGAATTATCAATTATTTCAACAATTTCAGAGTTTGGCCACTTTCCATCGAATGAGCCCAATTTGTTTACGGAATCACCCATAATGTATTTCCAATAACTCTTTTCTACGATACTTTGCACATTTACAATAATTATTAATTATTTGAACAGTTTTCATAAACATATTCAGAGTTTGGGTATTTTTCAAGGAATAGGCACAATCTGTTTACGGAATCAACTAAGAATATCTTTCCGATAACTCTTTTCTATTTTGCTTTATAAATTCACAAGAATTATTAATTATTTCAGCAAGTTTGATTGAAAAATCAAGAGTTTGGCTATTTCTCAACGAATAGGCTTACTTTTTTACAGAATTAAGTAAGAATATCTTCCAGATTACTTTTTTCTATGATGCTAAGAAATGTCTTCCCGATAACTCTTTTCTATGTTGCTTATAAATTTACAAGAATTAATAATAATTTAAACAATTTTCATACAGAAATTTAAAGTTTGACTATTTTTTAACAAATATACTAAATTTTTTTACAGAATTAGCTAAGAATATCTTTCCATTGACTTTTTTGTATGATGATTTGCAAATTTTCATGAATTATTAATTATTTAAACAATTTTCATAAACAAATTAAGAGCCCGGTCATTTTTTAACGAATAGGATCAATTAGTTTAGGAAATCAAGAAATAATGCATTCCCAATCAATCTTTTCTACGATACTATGCAAATATACAATAATTATTTATTATTTTCACAATTTTTCTAAACATATTCAGAGTTTGTCTATTTCTCAAGGAATAGGCAGAATTTGTTCACGGAGTCAACTAGAAATGTCTTGTCGATGACTATTTTATATGCTGCTTTGTGAATTTACAAGAATTATTATTTGTAATATCATTATTTTTAACGAATTGGCTCATTTTGTTTACAGAATTGAAAATAATGTATTAAAAATAAGTCTTTCCTACGTTAATTGGCAAATTTACAATAATTGTAAATTATTTTACCAATTTTCATAAACATATTCAGAGTTTGGCTGTTTTTCAACAAATAGGCTCAATTTGTTTACGAAGTCAACTGAGGATATCTTTCCGATAACTTTTATCTATGTTGATTGTAAATTTACAATAATTTTCAATTATTTAAACAATTTCAATTTAAAAACTGAGAGTTTGGCTATTTTTTAACGAATAGGCTCTATTTTTTATAGAATTAAGTAAGAATATATTTCCAGGGCCTTTTTGCTATAATGCTCTGCAAATTTCAAAGAATTAATTATTATCTGAATAATATTGATGAACAAATTAGGAGTTTGACCATTTTCCAACGAATAGGCTCAATTTTTTTACGAAATCAATCAAAAATGTTTTTCAAATAACTCTTTCCTATGTATGATGCTTCAAAAATTTACAATAATTATTATTCATTTAGACAATGTTTATCAACATATCCAGAGCTTGGCTATTTTTCAAGAAATAGGCACAATTTGTTTACGGAGTCAACTGAGTATGTCTTTCCGAAGACTCTTTTTCTAGGTTGCTTCACAACTTCATATTTTGGCTATTTTCAACGAATAGGCTGATTTTTTTATAAAATTAACGAAGAATATCTTTCCGATTACTTTTTTCTATGATGATATGAAAAGTCTCTCTGATGTCTCTTTTCGATGTTGCTTTGTCAATTTACAAGAATTAATAATAATTTAAACAATTTTCATTGACAAATTTAGAGTTTGGCTATTTTGTAACAAATAGGGGAAATTTTTTTCAGAAATAAATAAGAATATCATTCCGATGGCTTTTTTGTATGATGCTTTGCAAATTTCGAAGAATCATTAATTTCAAACAATTTTCATAAACAAATTATGAGCTTCGCCTTTTTTCAACGAATAGGATTCAGGGTATCAAGAAAGAATGTAATTCGAATAACTATTTTCTACGATACTTTGCAAATATACAATAATTATTAATTATTTGAACAGTTTTCATAAACATATTCAGAGTTTTGCTATTTTTCAAAAAATAGACGCAATTTGTTTACGTAGTGAACTGAGAATCAACAATTTAAATAATTTTCATAGAAAATTCAGAATTTGGCTATTTTTCAACGAATAGGCTCAATTTTTTCCAGAATTAACTAAGAATATCTTTCAGATGATTTTTTCTATGATGCTCTGTAAATTTTACAATAATTATTAATTATTTCAACAAATTAGGAGTTCGGCCATTTTTCAATGAATGGGATACCACTCTGGAAACACCAGTTCTCGTTAGATCACTGAAGTTAAGC
>CAKNYM010019277.1:0-15997 GCA_932195095.1 Andricus curvator
AGTTGCTTTATTGATTCTAGGTATTTCGAATTGAATCCAAGTATTTCCCGAAAACCGATACTTTTTTGAAAATTTTTTTTTGTTTTTTTCCATTTTTGTTATAAAATCAAAAAAAAACAAAAAACTGTTTCCAAAATTTGCCATGACAGATTTATGCAAAATTTTATTAGGTTTAATTTAAAAAAAAAACGTTTAAATCGGTTAAAAAGTGGCTTCTGAATATAAATTTGTCCACAGAAACTTTTTTTGCCCCACTGTGCGACGGTCGGCAGCAAAAAGGTTACTTTCACTGGATAATATAACGCCGATGTTCGGGCCAACTATCGCCCAGAGTGGGGCCGACCGTAGTGTCATGGTTATTTGGAGCCAATTCGCCAAAGCCTAAACGACCGTCGATCCAACCTTGGGCCAGGGTTGGGCCGACGGTCGGCAGCAGACAGGTTACTTGCACTGGATAATATTACGCCGATGGTCGGGCCAACTATCGCCCAGAGTCGGGCCGACCGTAGTTTTATGGTTATTTGGAGCCAATCTGCCAAAGCCTAAACGACCGTCGACCCAACCTTGGGCCAGGGTTAGGCCGACGGTTGGGTGAGTTTTGGAAGCCAATGTCGGCTTCTAACGTGGCTTCTAGGTGGCTTCGACCTGCTATAGTTGGGCCAACCTTGGTTACCAAAATTCGGTTGCCAAAGCCGGCCCGACCTTGGGCCGACCGTCAACTCTGGCTGCCAACCCAAATTCGCACCTGGGATAGAATGTAGCGATAATTTCTAACTAAATCTGTAGGAGCAGTCTATTTATTGCATTATGTTAGTTTTAAATTGCTGATAGAAGGGACATTTACAACTATTGCAGTTAAATTTTAGTGAACTTATTTATCATGGTCTAAAAAATACGTCTAATTTTCAACTTGTTAAGGTAAGTAACATATCGTTGTGTTACATACTCCCTTCAGACCTGCCCATATTTCTTTTTTGGAAATGCAATTTGAGCACCTTTGAATTTCAATAAGAAAAAGTATTGAGATTCAGAGGCAATTGCATTGTGAGAATGGAATGCACAGGCTACGAACGAGACCCGTAACGAGATACCGATACAAGGCGTAAAATGCAGCGTCGGCTGATGATTAGAATACAATTTGGTGATTGGTAAAGAAAGCGAAAATTAATAAAGCGATATTATAAAAGAACTTTGAATGTTTAATCGATAATATAAGAGAAAATAAAATAATTAAAAAAATTAATTAGAAAAAAAATTTTTTAAGTGAACCATAGAGTTCCATTTAAATAAGTATGAGAGAGAAGAAAAATGTAATAGTATGAGAGAAAGAAAATCATAAATGTAATACACCTACGAGCTGGAACCAGACAGAGAACATACTATATACATAGGGAAAAAAGAGAAGAAGTCAGGAGCAGGACTCATACTGGCACACACGTAGGAACCGAGACCTAGTGCGAATTTCCTAAATGGCCTTCCCACACATCATTCACCGAGAACACGGGAGGCTAGCGTGTACACATAGGTGAGTGCTCGCATGCGTGCTCCTTGCTAGTCACCGCACCAGTGCGTTGACTTATCGGTTCACATATTCTCCAGCCGTTCTCCACTCTCCTGCCGTTCGCCACTACACCATTCTTCTTAAACCTCTCTGCCTCAACTACCCCCTCGAGCGGGAGAAAGCAATATGACCATAACTTTGTCAAATGTGCGTCAAAAGGATTGAAAAAAAACCTCATCTCAAATGAGAGGGTTCCGCACCTAATACAAGGTCACATGTAATGAATATTTACAAAAGTAAATTGAAGAGCGCGACCCGCAGTAAATACTTCTGAAAAACTGAAAAAAAAATATTTAGGAATAAAATTAAAATTAAAAAGGAGGAGAAATCTGCAAATTATAAAAAGTTTTCGACACCTTAGCGGAATTCTCTTTTGAACGTTAACTCATACAGCTGATAATTGCATTTTGTGGCTAAGCGCTCAAAGTTCAACCATGCACAGTAACACATTGCCGTGCCTGGCGACTAACAAAATCATCACCTGAACAAAAATTCCCTACCGATGTCCACCGACAGTGCGCCTACAAGAAGCACCTATCGAAAATCATCTGGGCAGTTTGCAGAGCTACTTGAACCAAGCAAGTAGTCTCTTGAAGGGAATCTTCTAGTAAAATTTCTCAACAAACGCCCGTCGAGTTGGACACACATATAAACGTGCGTGTGAATGGGACGTGTCGGGTGACAATGTGCGAGAACGCGTGTGTGCCGCGACTGCGTGAAAATGGACTAGAGTTTTCTCAACGACAACGGAAAAGAAATCCACTAAACATCGGCCATTCAGAAAAAGGAAAACCTAAGGGCTATCCGGTGACCATTACCTCCACTTTTTCTAATCGTAAAGAAATTTAAGATGAGCGACGGAACTCCGTGAGTACTGTGTATCGTTCCAATTCGTACTATGAATTATGAAACCTTTTAACGTGCACAATCTTATTGGAATGATGAGAGATTAAGTGATGTTGTGAAATCGGTAAACATTACAATCAGTATTTTATTTTGTACTTTGGGGGTTGACTGACTAAATTCAAGTGACATTTCTTAATAAAAATATTTTGTGGTTTATTTTGGAAAATAACATCCTCTCACTAATAGCCAAAAATAGCATTCCCGGATGAGAACAATTAAATAACTTCCCATAAAAATAATTAACAAAGCCTGACATTGAACTTCGTTCAGTTTGTGTAGCCGCCGCAACTCATTGGATATTTTTAGCAAAAATGAAAACTTAGGAAATTGAATCAGCTATCAATAAATACAAAAATAAACTATCAGGGTGTTACAGTTGGAATGCCAAAAAACGTGGATTTCGAATAAAATATTTCTAAATTCTTAATTGCAAAATTGAAATTTCTTTCAATTTGTTATTTTATTCCTTATTAGGACGAAGGTCCCCCTGCTGGCAGGGGTCAGTGACCGTATCTGGGGATCCCTCATCTATATGAGGGGAAGTTGAGTAGAGAGGGTACAGTAAGCAGGTAGACGGCGATCAAATGGGCACTGCCCATTTCTTCGTTTTCAATATGCCTTGACTGAAGGCAATTCAAGTTGGAAACAGGTCGAAGAATTTTTATTTGGGACCGATCACTCAGGCCTTTTTATTAGTGATGTCGTTCGATACGATACTGTCTCAGTATCGTATCGGAAAATTTCAGTTTTCTTTCGAGACGGTATCGGTTTGTGAGACTGCAGTCTTGGTTTTATATTGTATCGTTTTGGTACCAGAGAACCGAGATATCGCTCGGGGTTATCTCGGGATTCTGAGACTAGACAGACAGATGTTGGCTTCCTACGGAACAACAGTAGAAGGGAAGCGACGACGAGTTTCAACTGCCTGAGAAACAAGAACCTCTCCTTGTAATGTAATATTCTAAAAGTTCAAATTTACGAAATAGATCGAGCTTCCAAGGACTTTCAAGAGAAACAAGGATATCACGGAAAAGGCAGGATCGGGCAGGATCATTCTTCCTGACCGACCTCTTCCACTTTTGTACTCTCCTCCTTGCGTCAGAGAACATCCAAATTTTGTCAAGAATGTGCTGCTTGATTGTCAGCAGCTTTGACATGTTCAATGTATGATGGTAGATGTTCAGTTCGTGGTCGAACTTTCGGACTTTGTCCGTAAATGATCGAACAGATGTTATGTAGTCAATCACACACTTCACAGGGCACACATTATGTTTCGCTCAGCGAATATTCTTGTTCAGTTGACGCAAGCGCCTTTTGGTCTTTTCATCCATCGGCAGTTTTACCATTCGATTTTAATCGGCCAAAGATCTCGCCACACCATAAGCTGAACAATTGATGGTGCAGAGATCGGACACCTCCGAGAGATCCTCACCATAAGCGGTATCCATTTCAGCCAGATCTTGGAGCTTAGGAGGAACCTGGATGTTAATGTTCCTCCTTGTCCTGAAATCGCCATCATTTCTCAAAGGGTGCCTGCTTTCCCTGATTGGTCTTAATGTCGTCACCCCTTCTTCATCTGCAGCTTGTTCTTGCAGCAGTTGGGGAAACTTTTTGCGTACATATCCTGGTCGTGAGAGGTTACCAGCGGGATTCCGTAAAGAGTGTTGCGAAACTCGCGGAAGCTCTTGGTGTTTGTGGCACCACAGAGTTTGCAGGCACGCCATGTAGCTTCTGTAAACAGGGATAAGGCTGGAATCACAGCAGTCCAGCAAGTCATCCCTGATTCGATTCGACCACTCAATAGTGTGAGCGTCACGCCATTTCGTCGTCGTGTTTCCATCCATATTATTTTCAGTACCCCGAACTCTAGAGCGATCAGCACTATTTGCCAACCCATTGTCGGGTGCTCTGCGCATTCGATCGTTTTGCACCGCATTTATTACTGGGTTTGATTGTCATGATTGATCGGACGAGCAGTTAGGAAGTGGCCTCGTCCATCCTTGTGGGGCTTCACATGCAGGGATTAGGTCGCATACTCTAGAAGGTCGCCAGGTATCTCAGAATAACCACTGTAAGACACCTCATCTAGGTGCCATTCAGCTATCGGCACGGTTGTTATTACTCACCTTGGGAGGTTTTTCCTTTGGAACCCCCCCTTGACAATTGTCCGCGACTGTTTATTAAGTATTATAACTGTATTCAGCAGAAAGCCTTGACGCAGGGACCATCTATCCGTAACCTGAGGGCGCGTGCGGTACCTTTGCCATAGGCGCTCCGGTTTGACTACAAACGAACCGAACCAAACTGAACTACAGAGAAAAAAATATATATCCCGTTATGTCCGGTTTGTTTACAGTCGATACGGAAAGCCGTTGACTAGGCTACCGTACGCGCCCTCGAGGTGGGGATAGAGGGTCCCCATGCCGAGAGTTACTGCTGAATATGGCTACAAAATGAGCAAGAATTCGCTTACAATGGTTCAAGGATGGTCTCGAAGGAAAAGAACCCCAAGCCAAGGCGTAAGCAAACGTGCCAACGTTGAAGAAGCCAATCGAAACAGAGTCAACATAATGGACCAGAAATTTTCAATACTTTTGAGTGAATGTATCGACTGAGGCGCGACTGCATGCTCTGTGGTGCGAGAAAGACCTGGAACTCTCCTACTTTACGCACAAACTGCTGCGAAACCGTGCCGATGACCTCCGGAAAAGGGGTTATATAAGTATAGCGCCTACTTTAGGCAGCCAGATCAAGCCGGCAAAAGAGACAGAGAGGCGACACTCAGACCAACCGCATGCAGGCTCCAATAGATGAAGAGCGATGCTTTATGACCAGGAGAAACGTCAATATGAAGGATTCTCTGAAGCCCAAGGATCCGACTGAATTAGATTACGCGCTTTGTGAAGATTTTTCCGAAGAGTCCGACCTCTGGATGATCAATAGTAGTGTGCATGATGCAGCGAGAACTTTGGCGGATGCAAAACTTAAAAAAAAAACAACGATTGATCATAATACAGTACGCGTCCGCATTCAGTGTGTGATTGACTACATAGATGTGGCTGAAATTTCACTGCCAGGGTCCAAAAGTTTGCGCGCGAACTGCTGATCCGTCATCACAAACTCAACAAGATAAAGCTGCTGACCATCAGGCAGCATATTGTTGACAGAATACGGATACTATTTGACGCTGGGAGAAGTCTAGAGCGGAGGGAGAGAAGAGTCAGAGAAGATGAATTTCTGACCCATCTCGACTCTTCCAAGGCTCTTCAGTTACTGTCGACGACCCGCTCAAACCAGAGGAGGTTGATGCATTACGGAGAAAAATCTACGATGTCCAGAATCCATTGAATGAAGACACAAAGTACTTGAATAGCTTCAAGGAACTGTGCAGTGCCCTCATAATACCTGAGAAGGAATGTTCACCTAACACTACCGAGGAGGCGAAGAAAGTGTTAAGATTCATGAAGAACTATTCCGCTCCTGCACCAGATGGTATCAAGACCTTCCTTCTGGTTTAAGAAGTTTTCTTCAACCCACCAGCATCTGGCCGGCATTTTCACATCATATTTAAAGTCGGAAGAGCCTATTCTGGAGTGGTAAGTCAAGTGACGCAGAGTGCTCCTCCCGAAAATGTGAAACTTTTCTGACTCTAAGAATTACAGGCCAAAACTTGTCTGAACACGCTGTATAAGATCTGCACAGCTATCCTATAAGATGGGATTTTTCGGACAATCGGACCTGTGTGGCGCTAGATATACGAACAACGTGGCTCAAGGAAAGACGTAGCAGGATGTCGGGAGAACCTGCTCATTGATAGATGTGTGTGCAAAGACGCAGCATCCTACCAGCGCTGCCTATCGATGGCCTGGATTGACTACCGGAAAGCTATCGAATTAACCTCCCATAGACTTATCATCTGTCTGTTGGAAAGCCTAAAGGTTCATCCACACATCGTGAGGTGCATTAATAGATTGATGCCGCTTTGGAAAACCAGATTACTGTCTCATCTGGAAAACATCGTGCGACGACTAACAACGGCACGTTTCAGAGAGCTGTCCTTCAGTGCGACACCATGAACCCTCTCCTCGTTTGCCTAACATTATTGCCGCTATCTCTCGCACTTCGCTATTCCGAAGGGTACGTCTGTGGCAAACCTGGTTACCGAAAGCATAAGGTCACTCATGTATTTTACATGGATGATCTCAAAATCTATGCTGAAAATGAAGAGCAACTAGATCTAGCTCTAGGGATTGTCGAGGAGTACATATGAAAAATTGGGATGGAGTTTGAGTTAGAAAAATGTGCCAAGGTTAATTTGACGTGAGGAAAACTTAATGGCATCTCCGAAGACCCTGAGCTCGTCGACAGAAGCGCTATACGACACCTTCGCGTTGGAAAGACATACATACCTGTACATACCTGGGCGTGCTACAGAGCTGCATTCAGGACGTAACATCTATAAGGAACGCTCTTCCACACGGATACAAACGTCTTATCAGACAGATTAAGTCCTCCGAGCTGTCGCCGGGGAACAAAGTATCTGCAACTAACATGCTTGCCGTCACGGTAGTATTCTATTGATATGGAGTGGTTCCATAGACGAAGAATGAGCTTAGATCTCCCTATACAACAGGATTCTTCTAGGTACAGCACATATACAAGTAGTCGCAAATGGACGAGATCCTCTTTTTGAAATGGTTAAGAAACACGAAGAAGTGGGCAAAGGAGATCGAGCGTTTCTGTACAAGGCAGCGGAGGGGGCTGCTGAAACACTTGGCCTTGCCTTCAATATCAGGGGTAAGCCAAATCCAGCAAACATTATCCATCTCGTGTATTCGCACCGGAAGGTCCGGATCAAGAAAGCACAAAAGAAAAACTTCCGCGAACAGCTCCTCGACAAGAGGATGCACGTCGCCATATTTTGAGCCAAGATATTTCCGATGATAGCTGCAGAGCGTGTCATGCACACCTTGAGCAGTGAGCACCTACGGCGCATATCATCTGGTTGTCCAACTCTTACGGCATTAGCTCAGATACCGCTCCGTCAAACGCTCCTAGAGAAATTGAGGATGTAAATAAATAGATGTGTCTGTGTCGCAGCATCCTACCAGCGCTGCCTATCGATGGCCTGAATTGACTAACGCAAAGCTTTTGATTCAACCTCTCATAGACTTATCATCTATCTGTTGGAAACCTTGAAGGTTCATCCACACACAGTGAAATGCATAGAGAGATTGATGCCCTTTGAAAAACTAGATTCACTATCTCATCTGAAAATTATCGTGTGACAACGAACAGCGTCACCTTCCAGAGGGACGTCTTTCATGGCGACACCATGAACCCTCTGCTCTTTTGCATGACAGTTTATCCAAAGCCTGTCGAGGGTTTTAGCTGATCTCCTGGATTAACCAGAGTTTTTCAACCTGCTCATTAGCAGTATGACACTAATAGCTTTGTTATTGGCAATTAGTAATATGGCCTAAATAGATATCCGCATTATGTTAATCCAAGTTCACGTTCACTCCCTCGATTACCTGACAGTATCTTCGAGGGTGCTGGCCATTATCAGTATGACCCCACTAATCCTGTAAATCCACTTCATTTTTCTCTAAGATCGCCTTCTCTTCCTCTACTTGATGCTTTATTTCATACGTTCAAACATTTAAAAAACCATAAAACATAAACGTGACTATTTCCGCCAAAAAACATTACGCAATTCCTCCTTTTCCAGATGAGCCCTTTTCAGAACTAATCTTCATTTAAATCTAGCGCGGTAATATTTACACGAGAATATATATATATATATATATATATATATATATATAAACTCCTTACAGGTCTGCCAGCCTGACTTAGGGTCAACTTGACCATAATTACAGTTTTCTAGACCTCGGCATCCTCTTTATCAGAGGAGGAGATACTCTCTATCAAAAGCTTGATACGATCGAGACTAAAAACACCTGAGAAAGATTTTTGTGAAAGCTGGAACACTTTCACATCACCTATACCATATCTATCTCGTCGAAGTACCTTTTGTACTTCAAAGGGATCCTGGTACTTAGGCAACAACTTTTGGTTAACATTAGGAGTGGTTGCAACATTCTCCATCATCACGAATTCGCCTACATTCTAGAAATACGGTTCCTTGTGTTTCTCGTTGTACTGTTTCTTATTTTACTCTTGTGATTTTTTATTCCATTCTATTGCCTTATCTACCAGATTTTCCCTATTTTCGACACGATTACCTTCATTATACGCCTAAAACTACTCTGACAAATCTTCGTCGATAAAACCCCCTTGGTCGCATCCAAAAAGCAATTTACCTGGCGCATTTCCTACTGCCTTATGGTATGTATTATTAAAAACAAATTGGGTTTTAGGAAGCTCTTTTAACCAAGATTATCCATTTGCTAGTTTCGCTAAAATTGCACGTAGCAATGTGTTTACACACTCAACCTGACCGTTTGCCCTATGTGTTTCTGTAGCAATTTTTACATGCTCATCTTTCGACTATTCATAGACTCAGTAAATTCGTCCGCAGGAAGGATGTTCCACGGTCGGATACTTAAGCTTACAAGTTCCAAAGTGAAGGAAATACTGATCGAGTTTGGATACAGTTTCTCTGCTGCTAGTACTTTTTACCGGATAAAATATCGTAAATTTTGTGAAAACGTCTATCGTGATTGATATGTGTTTGAATCCGAATTCGGCTGTCTTAAGGGGACCAAAATGGTCAACGTGTACAGTTTTTAAGGGCTTAGAGCCTTTATCGTAGAGATGTAAATTTTCTTCGACTTTACCGGACAGCACGGAATATGTAATACATACAAGACAGTTATTAATGTGGTCCCTGACCTGAGCCCGCATGTTTAGGAACCAACACGTTTTCGTTATAAGATCATTCGTACAAAAAACATTAGGTTTCATATCCATCTGTTGAGTCTATTATTAATGTGCTTTTTACTTGAAGCCATCTTTACCGCGTTACAATCAGTGACGATCGTAAAAGGGATTCCCTATAAAAAGATACGGAACCTTTCGAGCGCAAAAACAATTGCCATTATCTCTAATTCGTAGCTGTCATATCTAATTTCCGTTTCGGTTGTGCGCTTGCTGAAATAAGAACTAGATGCAAGAGAGAACCGTCGCCTCTTTGAATTAAAATTGCCTTATAACAATAGGAGCTGGGTCTTTGAACTCAGTCTCTGCAGTGGGAGAATAGACTTGCAAGACTGGTTTGCTGGTGAGTTTTTCGCATAGGGTATCAAAAGCTTCTAACTCCATTTCCCCAAAATGAAACTTTGCATCCTTCTTTAATAATAAAGCATAAGGAAGTCTGGCAATTTATTCAAATTTAGGGATACATTTTATAAAAGAGCTGATAAGAAGACCCTTGTTGTTCTGACTGTGTCATTTTTTTACATTCGTCCTCGGCCATCACAATTGTAGCCTCCAACAAATCGTTGAGATTCTTGCGTTCTTAGTTTTGTCATTAGTTTAGTTTTGTTAAAGAAATGACTTGAAAACTTCTCTCCACATTTCCAATTTCGAGCTTCCATTTTCTTTGTTAAAGATACATGACTCTCATGGAAAGCAAACATCTGGATTAAATCTTCTTCAAGTTTATCCCAAGTGGATGTGCTTGCAATGTAACCATACCAGTCATGAGCTTGTCCACGTAACTGTTTCGTAGCCAGAAACTTCCTCATTTCTTCTAGGACTCCATAGAATTTCTTAATCTCGTCGACTTCCCACATCTTTATAATCCAGTTGTCTTTTAATAGATCTAGCTTGAAGAGAAGCGTGTGACGCATATTTTGCCGCATTCTACATTGCACGTGCCTTAGATGCAATAAGTGCTTCGACGTCTATTCCCCCAATAGCATGTCTTTCTTTCTCTGCTGCATCCTTATAATTGTTCTCGTCATCACGATCCACGGAACCTTCCTTAGACATCTTTTCCACGTCAATAGAGTCCTGCAATGAATTTCTTCTTTTTAACAGGCGCGTAGTCCTTTTTGATTTGAGTGTAGAATTTTTTTATCCACTCATAAAGTTGTAATCCCAACACACTTGCGTTTAATCTTACTTTTAAAAAATTCTGTAGGGTCCCTTTTAAATGAACAACACCAGATTCACATAAATGGTGCTTTATTTCATAAGTTCTAACATAAGAAAAACCATAAGACATAAACGTGACTATAATCACCATGGAGATGAGTTACAATGGAGGTAAGTTATAATACCACCCAAGTATGGCGCTAGTGTGGCATATGTATAAAATGGTCACCGTCTAGGTTGACATTTTACATTATTTTCCACTGTGATTTTCATAGAAATGTACAAATTATTATTTAAAAGCAGAACATTTATTTTACTTATCTTGAAATATCTGTGATACTATGTAATTGAAGTGATCATGCAATGGACGTGGTGGGTACTTTATATTTATTGCACAAGCGTGGTAAACAATAAGTTTATAATTATTTTACTAGTCTTCAATCTTGTACGCACACACATCCCAGAACTGATATCAAACTTCCACTTGAATATAACAGTTTTTACATGCCAACATTATTTAAGTGACTTAACAAATTGTTTAAGCGATTAAGGAATTTTATATTTTTGTTAAGGATCATAATATCACAAGTTCGATTTATACGGCCCATGCCGGCAGCCATTCATACGTGAGCCACACTAGCGCTGCGATCGAGAAGACTTAACATTTTAATACATTATGTACATCCGACAGGAAAATGCTCGTTTTTGGTGAAGTCAATGTACAGGAATTTGGTCTTTTTATGTATATTCTCCATGATTTTCCCCAAAAATCATAACAGAAGTCCTCCTTTCCCATGTATGCCCCTCTCCAAAACTAACCTCCTGTTAAATCTAGCGCGGTATTATTTAAACGTGAATATGTATAAAATAACTCCTTACACGTTTGTTTCATGCTGATCCTTATTCTTATGAACAGGTTTGTTTAAAATCTTCATATTTCCGATTTCAGAATATCATGATTGTGATTCCAAGACTTTTGTACTGTTTTCGATGACAATAGGGTCATAATACCAGCATAGTATAAAAAAAACTTTTTTCGAATTTATATTTGAAAAAGAAAAATTTGTACACATTTAAAATTCCTATTTCTGTCGCGCCCATTCCGCCATCTTGGTGTGACGTAGCACGCCGTCAAATGCTTGTGAATAAGTCGGGCGATTCACGTTTTTTGTATAAAAATGCAAAAAAAAACAGTGCTACCATTGGTGATTCTTGCCTCAATGAAAGAGCACGTCTGTCAAAAATCCAGGAAAATTATTTATATCTATACCCAAACGTGAGGAAAGAAAAAAATGGTACAAAATTGTTCGACGTGACATGTGCCCTACCACATCTTTAACGTGTTGCCCTGAGGGCGCCACATGCTTAGTTTGTAAAATCGACATTTTCGGTTGAATTTTCTCACTTTTTAATCAATTATTATCAATTATTAAATAAACAAAATTAAGTTTTAATTTCACTTTTAAATGCTTTGGGAGTCAACGTTTATAAAAAGCTTAATTATAACCCAGATAAAAATGCATGCGGACGCACATGGGCGCATGACGTGCAAGCACGATGTGTCGGCAACAATGCAAGCACAGTGACAGCACGTTCTGAGGGTAATAAGTAATCCCGCATAGTGCCGCACACGGTCTGCATGATATGCAGCACAGCGTGCATCTATCATGCTCGTCAGGTACTTAGGGCAAAATGTCGACATATAGCGTGCGGTGAAGAGTGTGACACAAAAAGCGCATTATTACTAAAAACATAATATAGCAGTTGTGTAAAAATAAAACTCTGATCAAATTCGCTTCATGCTCTAAATTTTTGTTATTTTCCATAATTATTTTTGTTCAAATTAAATAAACCTTTTTTCTTGGGTTTTAGATCGGAAAATGGTTCACTATTTTTTACTATATTTACTATATTCAGATTTAAAATGATCGAAAACAAGTTTTTCAACTGCACATTTTTAATCTTTCTACTTCTGAGATTTAAGTTCTTAAATCTTAGTAGTAGAACGATTAAAAATATGCAACTTGAAAAATAATTGAAAGTAATTAACTGGATGATTCAAAAGTATAGTGTTCTTTAAAACCCCTTTGTTTTTTAACAAAAGTGATGTATAAACGTTCTGCGTTGAATAATTTAAATTGTTCGAAATAAAAAATATTTTCAGATAATATATATTTCTCGCTAATACATTATTTAAGAGGTAGCAGGAATAATTTTGTTTATGTCAATTTTGGAATAAACACCTGTTGCATCATCAGTTGTTAAAGAACAACTTTCAACACAGGAGTCTCTTCTTAAAAACGTCATACAATGTTTCCTCTTACTTATGTTATTTTTAACATCTTGTTTTCAATAATTATAACTGAAACACGTGCATGCTAGCACGACGCTGGCACGCACGTGCCGACACGCGTGCGACGCATATGCGACGCATATGAGGATACATATGTCTGCACTTTTGCCCTCACATCGTGCCGATCGGTCGACACGCGTGCAAACACCATGCGGGCAAGGTGTAAGCACATTGTTATCTGGGAAGGCAAAACAATTTTTTGTGGATGACCCTATTGGCTAATTATGTAATATTTGCTTTTGATATTGATATTTCTTACTGAGGGCTGTGTGACTGTTTTTTTCTTTTATTTCAATCAATTTACGGCGTACACCCTTTTTCATTAAAAAAAATATTTGTTTGATACGTGATGTCATATTTTGTACACGACTCCTGCACACGACAGTAATGTCGCTCTCACATCTCCTAATGTCAATATGAACGTAAAATTTGAAAAATTTATTTTGTTTTGAGGAGAAGGGTAAGTTGTCTCAAGCTTGTTTGCAAAAAAATAATAAACCTATTTATAGGATTCTTCAGGCTTTTTAGGAAACCCTTATAATCTCCTGCTAGCGTCTGATCGTCTTTTACCTCGCCTAAAAACACTATTCAACCCAGAACTATGAGGTTTTGTATCAGCTGCATAAAGTGACCACTTCGGAGCGTAGAAAAATACTAGGAACCTTTGGGAAAATATGCTTCCTATTTAAACTCTGAAGGTCAATAGCCAATAAAGAGGGGGGATCTGGTCCCATGGCCGATTGAATCTTTACCACCAGAAACATGTTGTGGAATGTTAGTACGTACAATAACCCTACACAACATGGACTCTCAAAAATGAGTAGATTTAGAGATATGTATAAAAATATTTTTATTTATCAAATGCACTTTTCTCTTACACTACTAGAGATATTTCGTTGTTCTCTTTTTTCAATAAAAGATATCTTTGAGCACTATCAAAATATGTAGATGGCTTAATCTGAACTTGATTAAAATGCTTAAAAAGGAAGGAAGAAGGAATAATGCTCTAATATGAAGAAATTCACAAATTGTTAACAAATTCTGGTTAATGAACTCGTCCTTTCTTGTTGGTAACTAGAAACGTGTATCAGAGCGTAATCTGATGTATCTTTAAAAAGTTATCCAATGTACAGACGGCGACAACGACAGCAACGGCGCCAACGACAACGTCGAGAGACAGACACCAACAGACACTATGATAAAACTCGAAACGTGGAGATTTAAAGAAATCCGCTGCAGACAGTTTTCACATAAAACGAATACCTTCTCATTATGAGTATGTAAAAAGGTCCTATTTTTACAGCTTAATTGAAATACAACAATGATGGAATACTTCTGTTCCGTGAAGGTTTAGACCATATAATCGTTTATTTTTCAGAACATTCTTTCTTCCTTAATTTTTCAGCTTTCTTGTATAGTCCGGATTTCATTGTATACAACTTTTGATAGACCTTGAGGATTTTGAATGTTCAGGTTGTGTAGGATTATTACACAAACGCCCTAAAACATGCTGCTGATAGTAAGTTGGTAAGAATCCAATCAGTCTTGGGCCAAGAAAAAAAATGATTAACGTAACAAAAATTCCTTCGGCGTATTATTGGGCTGTAACCATCTTAAGCCTGAGAGGAAAATTATCTTTCTTATTTTTTCTAATAACATAATATAAAAAAATATAATATAACATATAGTATAACATAATTATAACAGAATAATTTTAAATTTGAGGACGGTAAAATAAAACCACAAGCCCCTTTTAAGCCCCCCCCCTTGATTGCTATATTATATTTATAAATAGTATTGATTTAAAAAGAAAATAATAAATTATTATAACTATTTTTTAAATAATATCTTCATTTAGAAAAATAAATAATATTACCCAGTGAAAATTCATGAGAAAATCGATATGCAGATTTTTGAATCTTAATCATCTGCAAATATGCTCACAGTTTGAACAATAATTTTAGCATAACGTCAACACAGTACTGAAGAAAATAATTTAAAATTTTAAATATGGCTGCTTATTTATATTATTGATACCTTGGGTAAGTGTTTAGATATATAATTTCGATAGCTGTGGTACTGCTGTATAGTGTATTCACTAAAGATTATGGATGATTCTCAATCTTTTTGGTCTCAATTACATCTCGAATTTACTTCAATTTTCATTTTTTTTTGTTAGAAAAAGTTTTTAACTGACAATAGCTGGTCATAAATTTTTAAACTTTAAATTTGATTTTTGGAATTTCAACATTATTTTCCTCTTTTAAAATATGTTAGTTTGTAAATAAACAAAGTAAATATGTATTAATTTTGACAAACGAAAAAATGTTTATTCTCACATCGGAAGTTTTTTTCACACTCATTACCTAATGTGAAATCATTATTTAAAGAGTAATGACATTTCGACCGAGTATCGAAATTTTGAATATTACTGATGGAATCCTCATAGTACTAAACACGCAGTGTGACACACGTGTAATTATATAAGAATCAAACACTTGTGCAAAGTATCATAAACAGATGGAAATAATTGTTTAAAAAATTTATGATGTAGGTCACTGACAATAATAAAAATATTCGAATAATGTGCCGAAAAACAAACCTCGTATTAATTATTGTGAGATGGTTCAGTGCGCCCACCGTTAATAAGAAATGCAACCCTATTGATTGAAATGAAAAAAAAACATGTACGATACTTCGATTAAATAAGGTCTTTATTAAAACATAATATTGAATAATAAACCAATTGTGATTGAAACAAATACCAAGATCTCAGAATCAATATTATTATGATTTGAAATTAGAAATACAATAATTTTTAACAAACCCGTTTGAAAAAGAAGGAGCGGTACGAAAGAAATGCTTCAGCGTAATGATTTTAATTATATTGATTTCAAATAGTTCTTCAATTTCACTGGACGTTTTATTCTCAATTCTGATTTTGCCCAAATTTATAAGGGCTGGGAGCACCCTCGAAGAAGCTTTCTGGCAATGCAGGCGAACTTGGAGGAGCATGATGTGGTGATCTATTATGAGTGTCATACTGATAATGTCCAGGTTGAGAGGCACTAGAAGATCCAGAAGATCCGCTAAGTCCCTCGAACAAGCTACCAGGC
>CAKNYM010019284.1:3539-18585 GCA_932195095.1 Andricus curvator
AGGGAGCTCTAGGAACTCAGGGAACTCAAATAACTCAGAGAACTCAGGGAACTCAGATAACGCAGGGAACTCTAGAAACTCAGGAAACTTAGAAAAGTCAGAGAACTCAGGAACCTCAGAGAACTCAGAGAAGTGAGGGAAGCGGAACTATGGCAAGTAAGGGGAAATAAGGGGGATCAAAGAAGTGATGGAAAATGTAGGGAATTCAGAGAACTCCGGAAACTTAGCGAACTCAGGGAACTAAGGAAACTCAGGGGACGCAGGGAACTCGAATAACTCAGAGAACTCAGGGCACTCAGAAAACGCAGGGAACGCTGAGAACTCAGGGAATTCTAGGAACTCAAAGAACGCAGGGAACTCTAGAAACTCAGGAAACTTAGAGAACTCAGAGAACTCAGGAACCTCAGAAAACTCAGGTAACTCAGAGAAGTGAGGGAAGCGGAACTATGGCAAATAAAGGAAAATATGGCGAATCAAAGAAGTGATGGAAAATGTGGGGAATTCAGAGAACTCAGGGAACTTAGCTAACTCAGGGAACTAAGGAAACTCAGGAAACGCAGGGAACTCAAATAACTCAGAGAACTGAGGGCAC
This sequence comes from Andricus curvator, assembly GCA_932195095.1. NCBI lineage: Eukaryota > Metazoa > Arthropoda > Insecta > Hymenoptera > Cynipidae > Andricus > Andricus curvator. The sequence goes on from CAKNYM010019284.1 coordinate 4,132, forward strand.
TCAGAAAACGCAGGGAACTTAGAAAACGCAGGGAACTCTAGGAACTCAGAGAACACAGGGAACTCTAGAAACTCAGGAAACTTAGAGAACTCAGAGAACTCAGCAACCTCAGAGAACTCAGGTAGCTCAGAGAACTCAGGAAACTCAGAGAACTCAGGGAACTCAGAGAAGTGAGGGAAATTTAATAATGATAATAATATTTTTCAATATAATATATATATGCCATTTCCCTTTCAGGGTAGGCGTGACACTACCCGATTCGGGTAGTGTTTCTAGGTGGATAGTTTTCTTGTAGTTATAAATAACTACAAGTGTGGGCTCACCACACCCACGATGTGCCAACAGCACTCAGTATTCTTGAATGGTCACCCATCCAAGTACTAACCGCGTGCAACGCTGCTTAACTTCAGTGATCTGACGAGAACTGGGTTTTTCAGCGTGGTATGGCCGTTGGGCATATATCCGTTATAATATATGATAATAATTTTTTTTCATAAGAAAACGACATCCATTTGTTGAATAGGAGTCGAATTGTGAATTTGTTTATAAAATTACTTAATAAATACATAATTCTTGTTCGTTAATTAAGTATCATAGGTAAATGATTTTTTAAAGTTATTTAAATGTATTTAATTGAAAAAACGATATCTCCTGGTTAAAAATTGGAGAAAATCTGTATATTTTTATAACATTTATTTAAATAAAGAACAAATATTATCGCCTGATAAAGTCTTTTAATAAATAAGTTCCTTTTTGAGTCGCTAACAGCAAATTTTATAACAAAAAACAACATTCATTTCTTGACAATAGTCAAATTCTGAATTTGTTTATAAAATTATTTTCAAAAAAAAAAAGGAATTATTATTGGTTAATAATGTTAATAATGTTAATAATAAATTATAAACACAGGATTGTTCCAAGTTATTTTAAATTGATGCCGTGTTTGGAACGTAAAATGGCTAAGAAATGCATTGTTTATTGAATATTTTTACTTATAAATTAAAAATTACTTTGCACAAAAGAAAAATGAAAAACAAAGGATTATTTTAACGTACATCCCCAACTAAAAATTTGAAAATAAAGTCTTCAAGTATTTCCAATTTTGAAGTAGCAATTTCATTCATGAATTTGTTACAAGAAAAGTAAACAAAGTTGTCAAAATATTGTAACCTTCTGGATATTATTCATAAAAAGTGTCTTCACTGATATCATGATGTTTTACATGAATATAAATAGTTGCAAAGAATAAGATCATTTATGAAAAATGATCAATTAATTTCAACTTTGTTGTTAAATAAAAAATAATTCGCAAAAAAATTCCAAAATCGGCTCTTACAAATCTTTTTAGAATTCGATAGTTTTCATTTTTTTTCATTTGCAACGGCCATACCACGCTGGAAACACCAGTTCCCGTTAGATCACTGAAGTTAAGCAGTGTTGGGCGCGGTTAGTACTTGGATTGGTGACCGTCTGATACTACTGCGTTGCTGTTGGCGGCCGTGGGTGTGGTGAGCCCACACTTGTAGTTATTTACTACAAGAAACTATCCACCTAGAAACACTACCCGAATCGGGTAGTGTCACGCTTACCCCTAGAGGCTCGCCGAAAGGGAAATAGCTTAATGGTATAGAACATAAATTGGATCAAAATTGTTAGCTCTAGACTGATTTGTTCAGAAAAGTTGTTTTGCCCCACTGTCCGTCCGTGAGTAGGGGATGTAGAGGGAGGAAGTTGTGAAATAGTGGAAGGAAGTCGTGAAGAAGGGGGGTAAGTGTGAGGACGTATGGAGTGGAAGTAGAATAAGTGAGGGGTGGGGATGTGAAAGGAAGTGTGGGAAATGAGGGGAGGGTTAGTAGGGAAGTAAGGGTTATCAGGAAGAAACCTATATAGTTGGGGTCGGGTGTCCGTCCTTGCGTCGTACTTTTTCCCGGAAGGGGAAGTTAGGGTAATTTATGTAGAAAGAGCGTGGGGACGGGAGATAAGGAGAAGTAGAGAAAGGAATGTAGGCGAAGTAAGGAAATTAAGGCCGCGTTTAGGGGAAGTGATGGAAGGGAAGTAGGAAAGATGAGCGAAGTAGAAGTGATGGCAGTGTAACTGGGGCAAGTGAGGGGAGGAGACGTGAGAGAAAGTAGTGAAATTGAGGTCCGAAACTTGCGAGTCAGCAGGGAAGTGAGGAGAGAGATCGTAAAAAAGTATGGGTCAGTAGGGAGGGGAAATAGCAGAAGGAAAGTGATTAGTGGGGAATTAGGGAAGGTAGGGTGGTTGGAAGTTCGTGAAGTGATGGTAGGTAGTAGGAAAGTGAGGGCTTGTGGGGAGAAACCCATATAGTTTCGGCCAAGTGTTTATCCATCCGTCGTACTTTTTTCCTGGTAGGGGAAGTGATTAGAGTAAAATAGAGCAAGTCAGAAAATTGAGAACTGTGATGTAGGGAATATAGAAAAAGGATGGAGCGGGGCAGTAGATGAATGGATGGCAGTGGAAGTGATGAAAGGTGAAGTAGGGAAGGTGAAGTAGGGGAAGTGTGGGTGGAAGTAGTGGAAGTTAGGGGAAGGGATGTGAGAGGAAGTACGGGAAATGAGGGGAGCGGTAGTAGGGAAGTGAGGGTGAGTATGAAGGGGTACTGGGGATAGTAGAGGATGGATATGGTAGTTGAAGAAGGAAATTGAGTGATAGGAGGGAAAGTAGGGGAAGTGGTGGTAGGTGAAGTAGCGGAGGTGAGGAGACGGGTAATTGGGGAAGGGAATGGAGGGATGGGGGAGATTAGAACGGCTTCATCAACGTCCTAATAGGCTACGAAGGAATGTGCCTGGTAGTTAGGAAAAAATTAAAAACGGTTTACAATTTCCAGTCCTTAAAATAAAAATCAATTGTAAAATACATAATAAAGTTTGCTGCCTCTATAGTTCTTGCACTTAAGGATTCTATTGTAAAAAAAGAAGCTCTAAACAACGGATTTCTATGAATAGATATTTTATCATCCAGAGAAGAAAAAGCATATGTGCGTAGAGGGCATCGATCGTAGGAATAAATAGGTTATGATGAGTATAATCGTGATAACGATTGACAGACTCTATAGTCTTATACATTATGATATCCGAGTAAATACAGTGAAGCGCAAATACAAGCTAATGTGTTCTATAAAATGTTTGCTCTCTGAAGTGAGCTCGTGTGTTGACAATGATATGACAATACCATCTTTTTTGCTTTATACATAATTAAAGAACCGCATCGTAAAAGTGAATTTAAAATTTCAAAATTTCCTGGTTCGATCACAATGCCTCTCACCGCTTTTGTACATTCTTTTGAACTTTCATTTCTGAAAATTTATTTGAAGTAATTTACTTTCTCGCATCGTATCAAATTTTTTTTAGGTTTAATTGTTACAACTTCAGGATCCGTTTGGGGTACGTTTTTTTCTGAATTATTTAATTTATTAATAATAATATTAATTAGTTCATATTACTTAATCTGGCAAAAAGGCACCCATCCGAGTTCAATCGAAACAAAGACTGCTTAACTTAATATACGATTACATGTATCCAAGCGGACCCATTTATAATGAAAAATGTTTAACAAAAGCATAAGCCTATAAAATGAAGTAATTTTTTTGTTCATTCAAAAAAATCTAAACTAAGATTTGAAAATTGCAGAATTTTAACATAAAGAATTCTAAAATAACGAACCACACTTTAAAACGATGCGAAAATATGTAACTACAGCATTCAGAATTTTAAATTTATTCATTTTTAACATGGGTCTACTTTAAATTAAAATTTGTTAAACTGAGGATATAGAATTTAGAACATTTAGTGCTGCCAAAACTTTTAAACTTTGAACTAAATATGATTTCACAAAGAGCGCATCTGTTTTTTAATTAAAAATTTAATATTGACATTGGAACCATTTAAAGATTATTCAATTCCGAAATTGAAAATGTTTATAATATTAGAGTCTAAAGTTTGAAAGTTTCTTTTTTACTTTATTTTAATTTTAAACTTGAGACTACTCAATTTTAAATGCAACATATTTCTAAAAAAATGCGTAATTTTTTATGTGCTGTTTATTAAGAATACTTCAAGCTTTGTTTCTTCAATTTTTAATTATTTAAATGACGAATTTTTGAGGGCAGATATTGAGGTGCTCAATTGAAATAAAATGAGTTGGACCAGAAAAAAATCACCAACTTTATCGAAAAACTTATTCTTATTAAATATAAATAATAAATATAAATTATTGTTATTGTAACAGAAGATTTTTCTCTGAAATGTCTATAAAAAAAGTATATATTTTTTTTATAAATAAACGATAATATTTTCAAGAATATCGTTTCTAATGGCGAGGCAAAAAATTGAGTGAAACAAAGTTCAAAGAAGTGTTTTTTTAATAAACATTCAATATTTTAGATTATAATTTGATTGTTACATGGTGCTGCAAACAGGGGTAAATAGTTTTATTAAGAAGCTTTTTTTTTTGAAAAAATAAGTATATAATTATTTTACTGTATTTAAAAACTATTAAGAAGAAGAATTTGGTTAGGAAAACGTTATCAAACAGAGAAAAGAAATAAATGTGTAAGGGGACAATCTTTTATTACATTTTTTATGTAGTAATGAGCAGAGCAATGAGTCTTATTGACTTATATTTGATCAAAGAGAACCTCAATTTCTTTCCGTTCCAATTTAAGACAATCAAACCCGTATTTGCATGTCACATGAGCAAATAAAAAATAGAAATGATTTATTAGCTATTTTTCCATTATTTGCGATAATTGAACAAAATAAATACCCTGAACGCGATAATTATATTACAAGAGAAAAACCTATGAAACAATATCTCCAACTTTCCATTCAAAATTATACGATATATATACATTAAAAATGAGATTTTGAACAATTCTTTTTAATGTAACCTGTAGCTGATTTTTTGGAATTTTTAAATATAGTTCTTAGTTTTTTCATATGAATTTTCTTTAATTTTTTAAATCGATATTTCCAAATGAAGAACTTTAGTCCTAAAAATTTATTTCGAAAATAGAATATTTAAATTGTAAATCATTTTTTAATAATAAAGACAACAATTCGGCTTTTAACTTTCTGATCACATGTTTTTAAAATAACAAAAGGATTCTATTTATAAACCATTGACCATATTAAATAAGGTTATATGTATTTATCTGTTAACAAAGAATAACAATTCTCTGCACCATCAATTTAGTAAATCTAAATTTTCAAATAAGTAATTTTATTCCATGATGAGACATATTTCTGAATGTTTCTAAACATTATTGTTAAAAAAGAAAACATCAATTGTAAATTTTTTTTAGTAATAAGTAATTAAAATTACCGGTACCGACAATATGATTTGTGGGTTTAATGAATTAGGTTTTAATTTAAAAGATTAATTTTAGACTTAAGAGATTACAAAATATGTCGAAAAACAATTCGGAAGGTTTCAATAAAAGTTTTTTAAAATTTGTAGGATTCAAAAATTTTATAGGAATTATTTTGAAAAATATTTTAGAAGTTTTGAAAAGATTAAAAAATAGTTTTACGATTCACGAAAATTTTCTTCTTAAGATTCCAGGGAAGATTTAAATTAATTCTTTATTTTAACAACTTAATTTTAAGAAAATATTCAGAAAGATTTAAAAAACATCTTTAATAATTTCCTGAAATTTCAGAAAAGAATTTAGAAAATTTTAAATTAAAATTTTGCAATTCTGCAAGATCACAAAATTGTTCAAAAAATTCGAATAAGTTTAAGAGATATTTCGAAGTTTTGAAAACAGATAACAATAATTTGAAACATAAAAAGATTTCAACAAATTTAAAACAAAATATAGATTTTAGAAGATTTTAGAAGATTTCAAGCCAAAATGGTTTAGAAATTGAATAATTTTGAAAGGTTTCAAGCGATTAAAGAAATTTCATTACGATTTATGGTAAAACTTAAAATGATTTTTTACTTTACCACATTAATTTTGGAAGAATATTTAAAAAGATTTCAAAACATTCCAAAAGATTTCCAAATTTGTCAAAATCTTTAAATCTTTAGATCTTCAAATTTTTAAAGCTGACAAATTATTTCTAAAATTTTGTAAAATCCTTTATAATACGAAAAAAATGGTTTAGAAATTTTCTAGAAACTTTTTCAAATTATCTGAAGTCTTGAAAAATCTTTTCGAATTCTCTCGGGAAACTTAGGAAAATCCTATTTAAATAACCTTATAGCGAATAAACATAGAATCTTAAAAAATAAATAGTTATTCGAAATTTTATTTTGTATTAAAAATTATTTTTCTACTCCGATTAAAATTTGCCTAAAACTTTTTTTTCTTGAAAGAAAAATCTTTTTTGGTTGACAATTTGTCTTTTTGATTTTAAAGTTTATCTCTTTTGGTAGAAATTTCATATTTTTTATTAAAATCTCAACTTATTATTTTGAAATTAAAAAGTTTTTTATTAAAAATTCAGCTATTGTGTGGAAAATCCATCTTCTAGGAGGAAATCAACTCTTGTTTATTTAAAATTAAAATCTTATTTAGTTTAAATTCAACTATTATATTTTTTGTTGAGATTTTATCTTTTTTGGTTGAAAATTCAACTACTTTGTTAAATACACTTAAATTCACTCAAATTCACTTCTTTGTTAAAAATTCAATTGTTCGGTTGAAAATTCATCATTTTAGTTTAAAATTGGTCTCTGTGGTTAAAAAATGTAACTATTTTGTTGAAAATTCATTTTTTCAATAATTCAACTTTTTTTTATTCAAAATTAAAATCTATTTGGATTAAAATATTAAGTACTACATTTTTCGTTAAGAATTCATCGTTTAGAAAATTCATGCATTAGGTTGAAAAAAAACTTTTTTGTTGAAAATTCTCATGAATTTGATTAAAATACAACTGGTTGAGAATTAATCTTTTTTGTTCGAGGATTAAATTATTTCGTTCAGAATTGGTCTTTTTTGTATTATTTCAACGGTTTTTTATTTGGAATGAAAATCTTTTTGGATTGAAATATGAACTATTACATTTTTCGTTAAGAATTCATCTTTTTTGTTTGAAAATTAAGCTGTTAGTTTGAAGATTAATTTTGTTGTTGAAATTTTGATTTGGCATCTGAAATTTTGATAAATCTTTTTGAATTTTGTCAGGAATATTAGGAAAATAATATTTACTATAGGAAGCCACAACCCGTTTCTTGCGGAAGCCCTTCTCAAAGTCACATTTTTGAATAGATGACAACTGCTTCGTTGTATTCTGTTTTATTTCCTCTGCGTCTTGAAATCATTTTCCTTTTAGATATTACTTTAATTTGGGGAACCGCTAGAAAACACAGGTAGCCAGATCAGGACTGTATGGAGGCTACCAAAGTAGTGCAAGGCCGTGTTTCACCATAAATTACTGAATAAGCTGCGGTGAATGGACAGGTGCGTTTTTGTGGTGAAGGACCCAGTCGCCACTTTTCCACAAATCAGGCAACAAATTTTCGAAAGATGAGTTTTTAGAATCTTGAGGTCTTGCTCTATCTCTGTTACTATTGAACGACGATGCCCATCAATGCCCATCGTGTTTCACCAGAAATTGCAGAAGAAGCTGCGATGAATGGGTAGGTGAAAAGGAAGCGCAGCTGAGACTTACAATCCCAACTAAAGGCAAGTTCACAAAAACCTTGAAAGACCTGAATACAAATATTCTAACGAGATAAGGCTTTACACTCTTAAGGAAGTTTTGTTGGCAAACTTTTACTGTTTCTGTTGTAAAGTATAATCTTTCGAGTATGAGAAACGAAATCTCAGTTCACGCAGGCCCTCGGAGGAGAAACTGAGTGATGGATGAACGAGCGGCTCTACGAGCATGCCAGACTGACATGTTTATACGAAGCCTGTCTGTAAAGAGCTGGGTATAGTCATACGTCGTCGTATATGCCTCTTTGTATCTCGACCGAATGAGCCTCAGCCTACGACTTATCCTGTGAAAGCACCAGAATTCAAAGCGCCTGCTTCCATCTAGGTCGAGTTAGTCGAGTTGTCTCGAGGAAGTAGCGAACGAACTTAAACGGGAAATAATGCAGTCGTATATGATTAATTAATCCACTATTTCAAAGCCCACCTACCCAGCTTGAGAAATAGTTCTAGTTTCGTCAAACTCTTTGTTTACGTTCCAAGTTTTGACTTCGGCGACAGGAACTAAACTGTCAAGAGAGAAACCATTTAGAAAACTGAAAGAGAAGAGTTTATCATTTTTGCTTCCTTATAGAGGAAGCTTTGTAATGTTAACATTTTTCAAAATTTTTAAATTCATTTAATTAAACCTTCCTCACTTCAAAAATGTCTAATACAATGTTCTAAGCAATTGTCCGGATGTGTATGTGTGGATGTCTGTGTGTGGATTGACACTTTTTTGTGAACACAATGACTTGAAAACGGTTGCAGATAAATTGATGAAATTTGGACGGCGAGAATAAAGAAGTTGTGTTGATTCAATACAAATCGATTGACCTATAACATTGATACATTTGATTGAAGATTAAGGAAGCTATGGTACTGCATAATATTTGGGAATACGGTTTTTTATAGTAAAACTTTTTTCATCAACATAATTCAAAGTGGATGCAAGAATATAAAAGATTTCTTGGTTCGAGACGATTCGATTGAACCACAATATTAATACATTTTATTAAAGAGTAGGGATGTTATGGTAATTCATTTATTTTCAAAATCGATTTTTATGGTGAAAATTTTCTCACTCTCATAATTCAAGGTTGAATCGAGGATAGAAAAGTTGTGTTGATTCAATACGAATCGATTGACCTATAACATTGATACATTTTGTTGAAGAGTAAGGAAGCTATGGTGATGCATAATATTTTAAAATACGGTTTTTTATAGTCAAACTTTCTTCATCAACATAATTCAAAGTTGATTCAAGAATATAAAAGATTCCTTGGTTCAGGTCGAATTGATTGACCTGAATATTAATACATTTTATCAAAGATTAGGGAAGTTATGGTAATTTATATATTTTTAAAATCTATTTTTATGGTAAAAATTTTCTCACTCTCATAATTTGAAGTTGATGCGAGAATAGAAAAGTTGTGTTGATTCAATACGAATCGATTGACCTATAACATTGATACATTTTATTGAAGAGTAAGGACGTTATGGTGATGCATAAAATTTAAAATACGGTTTTTTATAGTTAAAGTTTCTTCATCAACATAATTCAAAGTTGGTACAAGAATATAAAAGATTCCTTGGTTCGAGACGAATCGATTGACCTGAATATAAATACATTTTATCAAAGATTGGGAAATTATGGTAATTTATATATTTTTAAAATCGATTTTCATAGTAAAAATTTTCTCACGCTCATAATTTAAAGTTGATGCGAGAATAAAGAAGTTGTGTTGATTCAAGACGAATCGATTGCCCCATAATATTGATACATTTTATTGAAGAGTAAGGAAGCTATGGTGATGCATAATATTTTAAAATACGGTTTTTTATAGTCAAACTTTCTTCATCAACATAATTCAAATTTGATGCAAGAATATAAATGATTCCATGGTTCGAGGCGAATCAATTGATCTGCAATATTAATACATTTTATTAAAGAGTAGGAAATTTATGGTAATATATATATTTTTAAAATCGATTTTTATACTAAAAATTTTCTCACTCTCATAATTTAAAGTTGATGCGAGAATAAAGAAGTTGTGTTGATTCAATACAAATCGATTGACCTATAACATTGATACATTTGATTGAAGATTAAGGAAGCTATGGTACTGCATAATATTTGGGAATACGGTTTTTTATAGTAAAACTTTTTTCATCAACATAATTCAAAGTTGATGCAAGAATATAAAAGATTTCTTGGTTCGAGACGATTCGATTTAACCACAATATTAATACATTTTATTAAAGAGTAGGGATGTTATGGTAATTCATTTATTTTAAAAATCGATTTTTATGGTAAAAATTTGCTCACTCTCATAATTCAAGGTTGAATTGAGGATAGAAAAGTTGTGTTGATTCAATACGAATCGATTGACCTATAACATTGATACATTTTATTGAAGGGTAAGGAAGCTATGGTGATGCATAATATTTGAAAATACGGTTTTTTATAGTACAACTTTTTTCTTCAACATAATTCAAAGTTGATGCAAGAATATAACAGATTCCTTGATTCGAGACGAATCGATTGATTTATAATATTGATACACTTTAATTAAGAGTAGGGAAGTTATGGTAATTTATATATTTTGAAGATCGGTTTTTCATAGTAAAACTTTTTTCTTTAACATAATTCAAAGTTGATGCAAGAACAGAAAAAATGTGTTAATTCGAGACGAAACGATTGATCTATAATATTGATACGTTTTATTGAAGAGTATGGAAGTTATGGTAATGCATAATATTTAATAATACGGTTTTTTATAGTAACATTTTTTTCTTCAACATACTTCAAAGTTTATGCAAGAATATAAAAGATGTCTTGATTCGAGACGAATCGATTGACCCACAATATTAATATATTTTATCAAAGAGTAGGGATGTTATGGTAATTCATTTATTTTAAAAATCGATTTTTATAGTACAAATTTTCTCATTCTCATGATTTAAAGTTGATGAGAGAATAGAAAAGTTGTGTTGATTCAAGACGAATCGATTGACCTATAACATTGATACATTTTATTGAAGAATGAAGAAGCTATGGTAATGCATAATATTTGAAAACACGGTTTTTTATGTCATCTGTTTCAAACAGAAAAACCTTCTTCATCGACATCATTCAAAGTTGACACATGAATAGAAAACAATTTTTGATCATAAATTTTCAAATAGAATAATTCTGACAATTTTTGTAAAGAAATCATAAAGCTAGGAAAGGGATAGGGTACGACAGAACTTTTCCCTTCCATTTTCCAGCTCGAAAAATTATAATTTCGAATACTAAATTTGATTTATCTGATTTGTCTTTGTATTTAGAAAATTGTTTGTATTATTTTGTAATTTTGTATTTTTTGTAAATTACTATTTTTAAATTGATCAAAATGAAGACTTTGGTTTTTCTATTATTGAAAAAAATAACTAATGCTTCCTTTACGAGGAAGCAAATACATTTGCTAACGAGAAGCAAAGTGCTCGTGAAATGAGCACCATATAATTATAAATACAAACAAAGTGGAAACACTCGAGATCGAATTCACAGCTAGTTTCAGAAATTCGCCACACTTAGTTTCAATTTTAATCACAAAGCAACTTTCAAATTTTAAATTTTAACTTTTGAACTTGATCGTTTGCAATTGAAAAATTCAAAATTTCGTTAATCCTTATTCGAAGTTTATATATATTTTTTTAAACAGTTGGACATTCTTAGTCAAAAACGTTTAAAATCAGGTAACTTCAAATTTAATTACACTTTTCACCCTCATTGCCCCATTCTCCTTTTTCTCCATTTTTAAAAATATTTCCGGTTTGTTCCCTGTTCTCAAGAAATTTCCCCCTATTCTCGTCTATGAGCTTAAATGCAACCTGAATGAATAGAATTCATTAAGAAAATTAAACTATTTTTGGTTGAAAATCAACATTTTTGTGTACAACCTAATTGTCTTTTAAAAAATTCGTCTTTTTGGTGTAAAAATTCAACTATTTGGTTAAAAATTATATATTTTGTTGAAAATTTGTCTCTTTTGATTGAAAGTCCAACTATTTGGTTGTAAATGCAACTGTTTGTTAAAAATGAATTTTTGATTAAAAATTTATTCCGTCAAGTTGAATTTTCGACAAAAAAGTTCATTTTCAGCTAAGAGAGATAAATTTGCAACCAATGAAGATGACTTTTTTACCATGCAGGATGAATTTCTAATCCAAAAGGACGAATTTCCAGCAAAACCGTTGAATTTTCGACCATAAAAGATTTAGCCCAATTTTGTACCTATAAAACTGGTAGAATAGTTAAATTTTCAGATTAAAAATTAATTTTCAACAGAAAAAAAACTAATTTTCAACTACCGGAATTAAACTAAAATGACGAATTTTTAACAAAATTGTCGAATCTTTAACCAAAATGATGAATTATAAACAAAAATTTTCAACTAAAAATGGAACATCTACATTTTTATATAAGAATTGGTTCTAAAAAAACGAATATCCAACAAGATAATTAAATTTTCAAGTAATAGTTTCATTTATGACTATATAGTTGAATTTTTAACTAAAATTATGAACGTTTAACCGAAAAAATGTAATTTTTACAAAGTAGTTCAACTTTAAACCAAGTAATTGAGTTTTCATCAAGAAAATGAATTCTTAACGAAACATGTAATAGTTAATATTTCAACAAACAAATATTTTAATTTTTGATTAAAAACATTTGAATTTAACCAAAAAAGACGAATTTTTAACAAAATGTATGAATTTTCAACCGGAAAAGATCAATTTTCAACCAAGTAGATACTTAAATTTTATTTGAAAAAGATGCATTTTGCACCAAATAGTACAAGTTTCAAATAAAAAAGATCAATTTTTAGCCAAAAATAGAATAGTTAAATTTTAAGTCAAAAAAATAGTTCAATTTTTCATAAAAAAGATGACCTCTTAACAAAATAGTTACATTTTCAACAAGATAATTAAATTTGCAATCAAACAGTAAAATTTTTACCTAAAAGATATGAATTGTGAACTAAAAATATAATTGTAGACTTTTCAACTCAAAAAATTAAATCTTAGCGACAAGCAGTAAGAATAACAAACATCAGAATTCTTTAAAAATGAGGAAAAGAGTTTATGGAGGCCCCTTTTATGTTAAGTGAATTTGCCGTCTAAGTTAATCTTTAAATTACATCAATATTCTCAAATGAAAAAAAAAAATGTTCGAAAAATTTATTTAAAAGTATTCTCATACTAGTATAAAATAGTTTCACTGCGTTTAACTAATGTCGAGTGGGGGGGGGGGGGTGACGCCGATGATGACTCTGTACACTCGATGGTCCCTACACAGCGAATGTCTACTTTCAAACTCGCCAGTCGGATAACCAGCTGAACTCGAAAAGATGGTTTTCTGCAGTTTTCCTCTCCCCTGGCCAAACTTTCAAGCGAAGGCGAGTACTTCGTAGAAAGTCGGATGCAGCTGCGGGTTATTACTGGATGTGATTGGATTCATAAAGTGATTTGAAGCCCACCTTACCGAGTAAAGTAAAAATTTTCACTGGTTCGTATCCAGTTAAGTGGAGTCGTCCAGCGATAAACATAAATACAAATGATTTCAAACATCGTATTAAATTAACTAATAACATCGTCATCTCATCAGTCCCTTGACTCAGTCCGTGGCTATGATGGAAAATCGGGTTCACCCGAGAACAAGTTTGAAAAAAATAAATAAATTATAATAATAGTTAATGATAATTAATTAGTATTAAACAAAATAATTTTAATAACGATTAGGTGGGCCAAAATCATAATAATAATAGGGATTTCGATTCGTTCAAGGTTGGGTTTTTTTTCGGCTAACATAAAAAAATGACGCGGGGGGCTGAGCGCACTTTCCCGCAGGGGCTAAGCGCGCACCTCGTGTGGGCTCTACGAGAATGTTAAAAATTGAGTGTTTTCATTCAATTAAAAAAATTTGTTCGAGAAATCCTAAGGTGCGCACTTAGCCCCAAGCCTGCAAATGATAGAGTGCGCGTTTAGCCTAGTGATGCATTCGAGACGATTTCGAGAAAATTCGAGATTTTCTTGAAACATGTTCAGGTGAACTCAAAACTTCATGGAGATCGAGAATCTCGAATAAAAAATTACGAGATCTCGAGTCTTTTTATTCGAGATTCTCGATCTCCATGAAGTTTTGAGTTCACCTGAACATGTTTCAAGGAAATCTCGAATATTCTCGAATCGTCTCGAATGCATCACTAGCTTAGCCGCACGTCTTTTTTGGTCAATTTGATCAAATATCAACTAAACTTTTGCCCATAGACATTCCCGCCTATGGAAAAAATTGTAGATGAAATATCACTTCTTCAAGCTCTATCAGTGCTTTTTTTCATAACTTCATTTTCTTATTAAAAATTGACGATGAAAAAACTGTGCGCGCTTAGCCCCGGTATCCCCTAATAATGGACTCTCCCTAACAGATAGCAAGTGCTCCGTCAATTTTTACAGGTCAGTTCGCGGCCAAGAGTAGTAAAATCTGGAATATACATGAAGCGAGATTCACCTTTGCCTCTCGATCGTAACTCAACCACTCACTCCACCTCGAAATCTCCTTTTTTCCCCATCCCTTCTCACTTTATCCTCTCGCTTCGTTGGGGTAGAAATTTAAGGAAAATCCTGATGACAAGGACGAGGTAGTTTAGGGTGACGGAGATGAAGGAGGATGCAAAATCTGCATGTGGTGATGAAGGGTAGTCAGTCCCGGTTTAAGGAAAAATGCACCCCTGAGCATT
>CAKNYM010019288.1:0-17623 GCA_932195095.1 Andricus curvator
TTTGGACCACCCTAGTGTTTACTGTGTCATATAATAATAGAAAAAAACCTAATCTTGATGGTTATTCCACGTATACCAAAGATTTCGGTAATTCGCTTTCCGCGTTTTCTCTCCGTGTTATAAAAATGATACATACTGAATTTCTAGATTTTTTCCTGACGTTTTGAGCCCAAGAATCATTATTTCATACATATCATATCATATCATCAAAATGTACTATGCGATACACTGTGAAAAAGCAACAGTGTAGTGAAAAACAAAAGACAAGCTGTGGACGCCTTTCAATTGTTTATCGGAGCACGCGAGCCAGCGCGACTTTTGAATCGACAATTTGCGGATTGCAGAAATGAATTTTCGGGTATAATAGTTCGCAAAACAATAATTATGTGCTATAATTAACAGATCACGTGTCCGCAAAACTTTCACGTTAGACAAATGCCAAATGTTGACGACCATGGAGATATGTTTCGTTTTGGCAAGACTCGTGAAATGAAAAACTTCCTCGCTACGTGAAATGTGAAAAACGCGGTTTTCCGGGCCGATCAATACATCGATCGAAAATATTAAACTATAGATCGCTACGATATTTTTATTCATGTCCTTGGCTTCTGTTAAGAGTCATGAACTACCAGTTTGAAGTTCAAGTGATTTGGTCAACTATTTTCCGAGAAACCGCAGTTTAAGTTTTATTAAACGTTGATTTTATTGCGTTTATTCGGGCGAAACAAAATTACTTTTCATTTTTTATTTTCAAAACTAGTTATTTTGCAAAAAAATACCTAATAGAAAAAAGATGCGCCTTGACAAGCCGCGTCAAGTAATATTTTTTGTTAATGGAAATTTGCGATTTCCATTTTTTATCAAGTTGGACAATAGTTTGACGTCATTTCGAGCGCTCGGCGAGTTATATTATCCGGCCCTTCAATTGTTTAAGACAATTTATTGCCTCCTGACTACAAGTAGACTTAGTCGTATAGAGTTTTACAAATTTTGTAAGCATATCTATCAATAAGAAAATGTATTGCTTTGATACGTGTACTCTTTTAATTGGACCAAAATGGTCAACATGTATAATCGAAAACGGTTCATCACCTTTCGGGATTATATGCAAGTAACCTTCAGCTTTCCCTGATGACGGAGAAGAGGAAATGCATTTCATACAATTTCAAACAATCACGTAGTTTTGGAAACCAGTACGACCTACTAATACACTCTTGTTTTAAAAGGACCGAAATGATCCATTTCATCATGGTATTTAAAAATCACGTGTTTTTCCATGCTTACCGGGACATAAAAGAGTAAATCATTTTCTTTCTTCCGGTGCACCGCACCGTTTCGCATTTCCATACATTTTAGCTTGACATTGACCTAGCATATGAAGTATTCCAAAAATTGTTGGATCCTGATTTAGGCAGACTAAAAGATTCCATTCCAAAAGGTTGTCTTCAACTACCAAAATATCAGATGAACGACTAAGAGCATCGGCATGTTGCATACGTGTACCTGGTCGATTTTCCATCTGATACTCATGGCCATATGTTTGTAATTCTACAACCCATCTGGAAATTCGCGGATTTATATCTTTCTTATCCAGTGCTTGTTTAAGGGAATTGCAATCTTTTATAATTTTGAAAGCGATCCCTTGAAGATAGATGCGAAAACATCGCAAAGCATGAATTATTGCTAGCATTTCCAATTAAAAACTATGATATCTACTCTCCACTTCTGTAGTTCTTTTTGAGGAAAAAACCGGATGAAATGTCAAATCTTGTTTTTGTTGTAATAATGCTGCTCCAAACCCTATTGAACTAGCATCGCAATTTAACTCAATTTTATTTCGAAGATTGATAACAAAGGCTTTTCCATTATTTTTTCCTTTAATATTTTAAAAGAAACGATATTCGATTTTCGTGTATAAAAAAGAACATTTCTAAAGGTTCAGTTCCATTTTATTTTTTACCAAAATTTCGTAAACTTTTTCTAAGATTTCAAATTGTTCGTCAATCGTCTTAGTTGCCACCATAAAGTCGTCCATATATACAACTACATGTCCTGATTTAATGAGATCTAAAAATGCCTCATTTTTAAAACTATTTGATCAAATGTTTATTTTCATTGAATTTCTTGAAACATTTTTAAGTTTTAAATTATTTTTTAATCTTTTTAAAACTTCTGAATAACTGTTAAACTAACTTAAATTATAAGCTAATTAAATAGGCTAATTTAATAATATTTTGAAAATAAATTATTATTATCATTTATAATAATAGTTTCTTTAGAAACAATTATTGAATCAGAAATAAACTCTCCTCTTACATATCAGTCCAACTCCAAGCTTTGAAGTACAATTCCTATTTTCTGTGATAAAGCGCAAGTGGCCCATGAATTTAAACACAGTAAAGGCTTTGCACATTCGCCAGTCATTATATTTCGATGCTTCCTCATTGCCAGTGCTGTCCTGGAAAATAACCTTTCAGCTGGAAGCGATGTAGCAGGTGAGCCTAAAAAGTCCGCGGCCATTCGTGACAAATTAGGATAAGTCCGTTCATGATCCGCCCGCCAATTGAGAATATCCTCGTGCTCTTCTGCAAGTCTTGATGAGAAGTAGTCATCCATTTCTCATTTCCATGGTTCGCTGTTGTTTTTCGATGTTGAAGGAGACTTCTCCATGTCGAAAACGGGCAGCAACTTCAGACTTACTCGATTTTGCTTGCATGGACCTGAATTCGTTGAATTATTATCCACGGTAAGTGTAATTGTTTCGATCGGTCCCGGCTTGTAATACAGCTTTTCATAATTTTTTCCAAATTGCTTTGTAGCTGTTTCTTCTCACTCCTTGTCCCATTTCGTCTGCTTGAAAGCTGCGGTTTTGTATCTGAGATCCAGAATTACTACGACGCAGTAAATCCAATTAGTATTTCACAATGTCCCGTCTGAAAGTTCGACTTTCGACGCCATTGTAGTGCATCGAAAGTGGCCAATGGCAGGATACTTTACTTTCCTCCCGCTACGGCATCTACTTTCTGCCCTAGGGAAAAGAGTGAATTTGAGACCTTCTTTTGATAGATAGTCCAATGAACGACGACTTTGATTTAAGCAGCCTCATTTATTACGAATGCGTCCACCAAATTTTTTGAAAAATTTCAGTTTTCAAAACTTCGGAAAATGTTGATAAATTGGAAAATGTTTGGAAATTATTGAAATTTTTCATCATTTCTCATGACTCTGATTCAAGAAAAACAAAATGTACGTGCCAAGGGTAGAAGAACGCAGTTTCTCGACTCGTGTGGTTGCTGCCCTCGCTTCCTCTTGGTACGTAATCTACTATTCCTTTAGTGCTTCATCATCTTCTCTACACCAGCTTCAAGTGCATCTTCTATTAACTTCTTGATGAAGCCTCAGTCCACCTTTTCCCTCAGATCTTGTATCTCACCTTCAAACACGTCCAGAAGCTGATTGAATTTAATGATGTCTGATGACAGAGTAGTCACATACTTTTCACCTCCAAATTCCGTTGAGGCTTCTTTAAATAATTCTAAATACGGAAGTAAATTGGAAAGAAGTAGCCAGTCTGAGTCAGAGATCAGCAGGTGCTGCAAGTTATTTGCGTGGCAAAAAAATAGGATTGCTTTTTCAAGTTTAATTGCGACTTCAATCATGGCGAATGTTGAGTTCCAGCTAGTGCAAAAATCAGCAATCAAAGTCATAAGACTGATATTCACTGCACTATGGGCGGTTTTGTTGAATTTTGGTCAAAATCTTAAAACTTTTCATATGAATGACATAGAGGGATACATTTTTTTGAATTGAAGATAAATCCTTTGCCATTACAGGAAAAATATATAGAGAGAGTAAAAAATAAATTTTGACCTTGAAAATGTATGTTGAAGTTAGACATTTTTTGTAAAAAAATTCGTTTATCGAATACCACGGACGTATAGATATTATATGTTATGTTCTACATACATTTCTTAATAGATTTTTGTATTTTTATTCCACATCTGGCCTGTAAATTCATGTAGAGCTTGATGATTCTGAGAAAAAGGCGATGGAAGTTGCTATTTTAACCCTTAAAGGAATGCCTAATTTTTATCAAAGCAAATTTCATCATTTGGAAAATTTAAGGGCTACTGGGGTCACTGATTTAATTTTCGAATTAAAAATATCAAAATTCAAAAGGGCGAATCCAACATGGCGGGTCATAATTGCACAAATTACACCGATTTCACTAAAAAATTGTTACTCGGTTTTTTTGTCGTTAATTTCAAATCCGAACATAAAACGACAAAATACTGAATAACGAATCCAATATGGATTGCAAATCCGAAGTCAAAATGTTAAGATTCAAAATGGTGGATCTAATATGGCGTGCTATGTATGTGACAAGAAATATTTTTGCCGATTTTAGCGGCTAATTCAAGAACACGGACATCTTTTCAAGACCCCTTTTTTAAAGTGCGAAACACACACACACACCAAGTCTGAGCTGACCTTGCGAAAACCCAGTACACTTCGTTTAGAATTCGAGATTAGATTTTAGATAAGATTTTAGATTTTCTGGTTATTAGTGGGTTATTTTGAAACTTGAATTGTGAGAATTAAGTATGCTCGAACAGGCCTGGCGCCCAAGAAAATTGTAGAGGATATTTTGAGTTTAGCTTATTGGATAAAGATTTGGCTTATTTTAAGATTTTCAGGAAGCAGTGCCGAAGGTATGTGGTAATTTATATCATTTAACTATAATAAAATTGCATTATTTTAGACGATAAACCATCAGTGAATCCCATTTATTTGAAACTTTCATTTAAATTTAGTTCAACTCCACCGTGTAATATAACAACCATTTTAATTTTTATCACAGAAGTTCTTAATTTAAAATGTTTATTTACAATAGTTGTTGTTTGTATTGTGGGTGGGGGATCCCGCGAGGTCTTCCGTGGCTCTTAAGCTGTAAAGCCTCTTGTGCCACACCCATGTTTATTACTCGAAATTGACCAGCGACCACCGAGTGGAGGTCCCCTCGATATGGAGCCTCTATGCACGGAGATCGCTAACTCATTTCCGAGTCTTCTCAAGGTTGACTAATGATCCGCAAGGCTAGTCCCCTCGACATCGAGCCCGTTCCCGGGGAGGTAATTAGTCTCTTTTGAGGGGACCTAAAGTTTAAGGTGGGTTCCGAACCACCAAAACCCTGGTAGAAGTACGTAGAAAAATTTCCATTGGTACCGGCTCAGGGTCCGAACCCCAGCCTTACCGCACAGAATGCTAGGGCTCTATCGCCTAAGCCACCGAGGCTCTTTCACAATAGTTAAATATAACTGATTTCAAATTTACCATAAACTCGTAATTTAAAATAATGGCAAGCATCTCCGTATGTTATCATTCCAATCTCTTTTAAAATACTAGTTCTAACATTTTAGCGGTAACATATGAACTTCAAATTACATCATGCTCCTAATTTTGTGCCTATAACATCATCGCCGCAAGAGATTTCAAACATCGTATTAAATTAATTAAAACTCGAGAAAAAGTTTAAACAAAAAATAAATTATTCAAGAGCCTCGTTGGCTCAGACGGTGGATGGTGGTGTAAAAAACCAGGCTTTGCCCAATATGTCAAATCAGACATACTGCTCTTACAGATTACTTGATTGCATTACAACAATGCATCCTTGACTGATGATTTATACCGGGACATCTCCGTGCAGTCTATTAAAGAAAAAATCCTTCACAAAAATGCACATAAAAACTCTTCGCAAAAATGCCTTCGACACATTGGGCTGCGATCATCGTAAGCCTGAGAGAACAATGAGCTTCCTAATTATTTTTATAATAATATTCACCCTTTACTTCACCCCGGCAAGTTCTGGGGCTACTGAATCTGAGGTTACAACCTAAGGTCCCAATTCCTACACTAAATGCAAGTCTCAACTGGTACCACTCTCAAGAAATTCTTCCTACTTCAAGACTCAGGATCATTTCTGAATCTTCTCGTTAGCCACCACAGGAATGTTGCACGAAATGTTAAAGTTTCAAAAAAGTTGCCAAAAAATACTTGTCTGACGTACAACAATTTTGCATGTTTCTTGAAATTCTGCTGCGAATGATATATACTTTTAGGAATTACTGCAATACAAATTTCAAGAGTTATGAGGGGTTGGTTCTTAGATTGTGATTTTATTAACCATTTTTGAAACGCGTATTTCAAACAATGAATAGAAATAACTTACGACAAAAACAGGCTGTTTTTGTATAGTCCTAATTTCCAATTTATTTATAATAGCAAAAAAACAATGAAAACGTCTAAATATGATCGTCACGCAATATGCTATTTACAGCGCGTGTGCATGATTGTATTCGTGTGTAGAGAATACATTTTGTACAGTCTGTTATGTGATATATTTTAAATGTTAGAATGTTTTTGGTACGAGATTGACTGTTTATAAATACATATGTTTACCTTCATCATTGTTGTTCAGTAGGGTGATCCAAAATAACGTATTTTCGAATGTTGACCATTCCGTCCCGAAAACTGAATCTTCACAGTGGAAAAACTCTTGTGTATTTTTAAAATATTTTTAATGTAATTATTGAGCGGGCGCATCGTTAATCAGTTTCTTATAGACTTTAACATAGAGCAATTCCATGTCAAATCATCTGAAGAATTTCAGCTATTGTTAGTAATTTTGATGAAAATTCTAGAATCCGTTCTCTTAGGTGTTGAAAGGAAAACCCCAAAATAATTTTTGAAAAAATCAAAAAACATAGGAGATACTCAAAATTGAAAATTTTGGTCCTTTTTTCTTAAACTTTCATAACTTTGGTGATTTTAGTAATATTAAGGTCTATTGTTTGTAAAATATTCGTAATAGGATGCAGTTTAAAAAAATATATTTTTTGAACAAAACAATTGCAAAATCTTCTTGGATTTTTCAAAAGTTAATTTAAGTTAAGTTATTTAAGTTAATTAAGAACGTACGCCTTGGCATGGTGTGTCCAGCATCCGAGAGGCTGAACTCTGAAGTTTGTGCATACGATTATAATATTCTTTTATTGTTCGTCTATTGTTTACATGGTTTTTCACATCGTGTGCATCGTTTTGGCCACGAAGGAATAGTCTATTCACTATTCCTTCGTGGTTTAGCGTACGTTTTTAATTATTCCTCGAAAACTAAGGGAGATCCCATTTTGATATTTACAGGGCTTGTAGAGGACACTGGAAGCTATCTATGTAACAAAAATGAAGAAAATAAAAAGTGCCTTTTTTCCGAAATACAGTTTCAAAATTAGTTTTTGAAAAATCCTAGAAGTTTTTAAAATTTGTTTGTTAAAAAAAGTTTTTTCAAAACTGCGTCCTATTACGAAAAATCTACAAAAAAATAGACCTTGATATCACTAAAATCACCAAACTTATGAAATTTTATGAAAAAAGGACCAAAAATTTCAATTTTGAATATGACCTACGTTTTTTGATTTTTTCAAACATTATTTTGGGGTTTTTCTTTCAACACTTAAGAGAACGGATTCTAGAATTTTCATCAAAATTACTAACAATAGCTGAAATTCTTCAGATGATTTGACATGGAATTGCTCCATAGAAAAACCTCTATTTTTCTCCATGTTTGAATTATACGTATAAATTATAGTAATAAAATGATCAAGTTATCAACAAAATAATTAGAAGTGGTATTTTTAAGCTTTAAGGCCATGTGAAGAGTGGGTCACGTGACCGGATTCCTACTTTACCGACACTTTTTTTCAAAATCAACTTACGTTCACACGAAACGCGATATCGAGTTGAAAATTTGGGATAATAAATAAGAAGCGCTAAGAAAAGCGGCTCTGGTCCTAAATTTTTATAATTATGAAAAAAGTTTTTTTTGTAAATGATTTTTTGGTTTTGCTTTTTTCATGATTATTAAAATTTAGAACCAGAGCCGCCTTTCTCAGCGCTTCTTATTTATTATCCCAAATTTTCAACCCCAAACTTTCGGAGATCAATCGCTCCGAATTGTGGGTGCCATATTTTCCTAAACCGCGAAAGCGCAGAACTATGCCGCCAGAGCCGCGTGTGCAGAACGGCTCGACTATACATTACATTACATTTAAAACGGGTTAAATGAAATATTGATGAAAATTCGAAACATATTCGAATAGTCGAATTTAATTCTACCTTAATGAATAGTTCATTATGTTTATATGATTTCATAATAGAAGACACAATTATAAAATAAAGTTTGTAATAAGTTTAATACTTATAACTGTAGTATACCCAAACTGAGAATCATCCGGTCACACGACAGTTTTTAAAGATTTTTTAACTAGAGTGTTTAAATTAAAATTCATTGATTACTTCTCGAAATACTAATTAAATCGGTTAAATATTTGCGTAACACAAAGAGACCTTACGCCCCTTCAGAGAAAATTTTTAATTAAATGGTCGTCTGCTACTATGGGATAGTAATTCCTCAATATTCTGCACATAGATCTCTCATCTGTGAATAAATCGTATAGGGGATCGCGGTTGTCGTCTGTTTTCCATTAATGTTGCCGCGCCATAGGCGTACCGTCTCCTTGTAGTACTTCGTGGATATAACGAAAGTAAATGCGGTATTTGCATCTTTCATTGGACCGTTCTTGTATGTCAACTTCACAAAAATCGAGCATTTTTTGCGCGAAGAACATTTAAAAAGTGAGCGACGGCGGGAATTTCGCATTGAGGCTCATCACTATAAGTAATCGTAATCTCAAACGAAAGTAAACAATTAATTAATTATTTATGTAATTAGTTTGCCACACATAAAGTAAAGAAATTTCCACAATTGCAGTGCCTAGACAGTAGACCTTTAAAAGATGCGCTTGCATACTTTATGCAGAAAGGTGTAACCAGCCTTTCGGCGTAAAGTAAGCTGACATTAGTAAGTTACCGAACTTCACCAAAATTTACATAACATAAATGACCGAAATTTTTCTAAGTTTTTGGTAATTTTTCCTAATTTATTGTAACTTATCTGTCATTTATGGTTAATTTCGTTAAGTTTCTTAAGCTTCTCCGTCGACCTCGGATTAGTTCCGATTTAGTCGGGTAGGAATCTTTGGTTCGACCCCGGATTAGCTCGGAATGAAACTGATTGGTTCTGATAAAGATTTCAAAAGAAAAGGGATTCAGATGGTAAGAAAATTTTCCATTCGAAACTTTCGGCAGGGATATTATCAAGTATGACAACCATTATTGGAGCAAGCTTCATAAATAAAATTTCCTACATCATGTCAATGTTTAAAACATCATATTATATATATTTTATCTGAAGTAAAATCAAATATACCTACTTTTTAAATTTGGTAATTGTTACCACTACAAAGCTTCCTCTATGATGAAGCAATCATTCATTTTTTATATTTATTTGTTTTAGGCACGCCGGCTTTTGAACAGTTAAGGAAAAATTCAAAAATTCCAGTTCAAAAGCGTAGTACCGAGACTTCGATAACCTGCTCCTCGGTTCCAGAATCCTTACTGAATAAAGCAGCGGCGAAAGAATACTTTTCGACGTTTGGAGATATTTCGAAAATGGTGCTTCGTCCAAAGAAGCACATTATCACTGTAATATATGCTACAAAGGGAGAAGCAAATATAGCTTACTACAAATGTGGATCCTTTTTAAACGAAAAGTTTGATGTCCAATGGTCTAACGATGTACCTAAATCACCATTAAGAAAAAAAGAAGCTAACGCTTCCGTTGTATCTCGCATACTCAAGGGATCCGATAATGATATCCAAGAAGAATTAGATGCGTTGAAAAATTTGGAATACAACCTACATGACGATCCCACTGTAGTAGAACCACTAACTTTTATTAAAAAACTTAAAACACCGAAAACGCAAAAAGCAAAAGCTCCTGTTAAAGTGGAAAGGACTGAACCCGAAAGTCAGATCGCAGCATTGGTACCTAAATCCTCAATGGAAGAATTGCAGACTATCGTTCGTCAAGCTGCGTCGTCCACTGAGGATAAATACAAAATTTTGGAAGCTCGAGATAGACTAATGAGGCAGAAAAATGTAAAGTCGCTTTCTTTAGCTACGGCTAAAGCCACTAGAGGCACTTGTCCAGATATGTGTCCAGAAAAGGAAAGGCTCATGCGCGAAGCTCAACGACAAGTGTCTCTCTATGAGCAGTTGGATAATGGTGGCGCGAAGATAAATCACATGACAGCAGTGAAGCAGTATTCCAGGTCATCAGCTGATCAAGAGGAACCTATGCCACATGAGCTAAGGCCTGTTCGTTCATTAAAGATGACCATGAGTTATTTATTGCACGAAATAGCTGACCTTTGTGACACTAAGGACACAAATCTCGCAGAATGGTATCATTTCCTATGGGATAGAACAAGAGGAATCCGAAAAGACATTACCCAACAGGAGCTCTGTTGCCTTGACAGTGTCGAATTGGTTGAACAATGTGCACGCTTTCACATTCTATGTTCTGAACGACTTTGCGCTGAAGAATCTTCTGTCTTCGACAAGAAGATAAATACGGAAAACCTAACCAAATGTCTACAAACTTTGAAGTATATGTATCACGATCTCAGAGTAAAAGGAATTTCCTGCACAAACGAGCCTGAATTTCATGCGTATATTATTTTATTAAATTTAAATAACGGCAGCTTTATGTGGGACCTTCAGAGACTGCCATCATCAATACAGAAGTCATTGGAAGTGAAATTCGCCATAGAAGTTTATTCCGCTATAGTGGCGAATAATTATGTCAAGTTCTTTAAGCTCATAAAGAAAACTACTTACCTGAACGCCTGCATTTTATTGAGATATTTCAATCAAGTACGCGTTTCTGCTTTGTCTGTAATGGTAAGGGCTTACTGCAGAATGAACTCTTCAAAATATCCTTTCTATGAACTTATGGACATCCTCGCATTTGAGGAAGAAAAAGAAGCTGTTTATTTTTGCGAGCAAGTAGGACTGTCTTTGGCACCGGACGAATTGCATATTTTATTAGGCAGAGAGCACTTCAGTTTGCCTGAAAGTACTATAGAGCAAATAAGAGCGCTGAACGTGGTGGAGAAGAAGAGACTTCAAGATAATTTGTCTGTTGGCCAGTGCATTGCAGGAGGAAAATTACCTGAGAAGACGTATAAAAATCATCAACCGCATGACAGCTTCAACTCTCAGGGCTACCTTTTACCTGAATCTATGAGTGCCGAAGATCAAAGTATTTGGGCAGAGAAGATGAGAGATCCATATGAGTTCGCTGAAGAGGAAGAAAGATCGGAAAGTGTAGGTACTTTTAAGGCCGTAAAAAGTCAGCTCAGGAGTATTTCTTCTACTGGGTTTTCTTCATCAATGGAGTCGAACGCTGGTACTAATAAGCGAAATATTGATGCTTTCAAATTCACTGCTAATAAATCTAAGTCTCTTGTAAAGAGTGTACCAAATGATGCAACGAAAGCTAAATCCGAAATTCTAATTACGAAACCCCTTCCTGTTATTCCGAAGGCAACTGAGCAGCTAGTTGTTACAAATGTATTTTCCAAATCCGATTCTCTTTTTCCACTTTCAAAAAAAAGCTCAGAGATTAATGCTGCAAAGCTTGCGTCAAACTCTCCGTTCACTTACGTTGTGAACAAGAGCACATTTTCTGGAGCACCTTCAGGAAACATATTTCTTAAACCTGCGACTACTACTCCGTTCAGTTTCAGTCCTAGAGTAATACCAGAAATCAATACTGAATTTGCAAGTGATGAAGAACTGATAAAATCAAAAGAGAAAAATGAAGAGGAGCAACGTAAGAAAATTGAAATAAACGAGAGGATTTTACAGGTCGAACAGGAAAAGAAACGAGAAATAGAACGTGTGAAGAGACTAAATAAAGTCGAAAATGAATCTATGTACATTTATGATTGCTTAGAGACAGAAATCGTACATAGTTTGTGTTCTTCGATAGTAAAAGAAGAAAAGCAGATAATGAAGTGTGAAGATTTGAGTAAAGATATTTTTGAAAATTTACTTCAATATATTGTGCAAGAGATTTGTGAAAAAGAGTTAAAAGAAGAAATGTTTTTTCATGAAACCTTGCGCGAAGTAACGAAAAGGCAGAGGAAGAAGATCACAACAAAATGTTGCAAAATTTGGAAGAGTTATGTAAGTAAAAAAAGATGCAAACGTGAAGCTCTAGACAATACACCTATTTGGTTGCAAAGACAAAGTGTAGAAGATTGCGCAAAGTCTCTATACAGGAAGCAACAAAATGCTGCCATAGAAAATATGTGCAGGAAACGATTCAAATCATCTGCGGACGACCTTCCGAAGCGCAGTGAAGTTCCTATAGAAGTTGTGGTTTACGCAGGTATCAAGGAGAATGCAAAATCGTTTGATGCTGAAATTGGATCAAGTATATTTTGGAAAATGGCGATATCATGGCCTAAATTAGAAAACCGAGCTGTTTTATGGCAACGTAAAAAAATCACGACCAAGTATTTGAAGTCTGATGATTATACTGTGGACCCAATTCTCAAAACTTTTTCACCAAATTCTTACGAGACTTTGCACATTTGCGTAAGGAATTTCGAAGGCGTGACAAACGAACGAAATTTAACTGGCATGGACGCACTTCTCTTTGTCGCTTCGACTTCTGAAGATCCAAGGACGATCGTTCGAAGATTAACAAAGACAGTTTTATCAAAGAACAAACTTATGCCTATACCATTGGTCGTCATGATTTTTCATGACGGAAACACTAAACCGGAGACTATAGATATTACATCGGATTTGGAGAATTTGATGGATTCGGGGTTTATATCGGAGTATACGATTCTTTCAGAAAACACAATTGACGAAAGCGTCATTTTAAAACTCATACAAAGCGCTGTACTATGGCTTGCAATAAACAAGTCACCACCTGTGCCTCTTGAGATGGACTATTTGAGAAGAATTCTACGAGATTGCTTGATGGATGAATTGTGGCTGAGGTAAATTCTTGAATATTTACTTTCAAATATACAGTACCATCCAAAAATAACAAGACATGGCTATCTTTCGAAAATATTATGTGAAAAAGGATCCTTTTTCACTCCGCTTGTAATCGAACTCAAGTCTCTCGATCGCCAGTCGGTTGCTCTAGCCCTAAGCTACTAGAGAGTTCAAGAATTAGTTTTTTCTTACAGAATTACACACTTTTCAGGCTAGACAGTGAAACGCAATTTTATAATTTGAAGTTATTTGTATTATCATCAGGTCGTTAGACGGTCAGTAACACCGGCATCCAAAAAAGAAAAAATTGAATGTCCACTAAAGCAGACCACCATACCTATATATTTTTGAGGTCATTGTAGAAATTTCTAGCAGGGTCCAAATTAAAGGTTGAACCTTGTACTTCAAGCCGTTGGCCCATCAAATACAGATTGTCTTGAACGACCGTTCGGTAAGGTGAAATATTTTTGTAAGATACTCCAAACAAAAATGTATGTGAAAAAGATTCTCTTTCGCTGCGCTGGGAATCTAACTTTGTGCGAGGGCCTTCAATTTGGATCAATATAGGTCATAAATATCAACATTTTCTAGTCGTCTTTCTATTTTAATTAAGCATAATGAAATTATAGTGTTAGTTAGGAGACATTTGACATCCGTGGGTTTTTGGAAATTTTTCAAAATTACGAGATACGCCGTTTTGAATTTTGAGATTGGATTTTTTCAAATTACACTGAAACCTGGAATTAGAAAACTCGGATTTGCGATATTCCAGAACTGATGGCCCTGTAGTTTCGTGATGAGAGGAGCAGTGCAGTCGAAAGAGAGGATGTGTTCAGTCAAGCGTGACAAAAAGCCTGGGGGCCGCACTCTCAGTGCGTTAGTTGCTTCAGGTTACGTCATGCGTCCAAATCCAACAGAAAGTATTCATGCGGCCCTACCTGTTTATGTTTGAAATCCCTAGACTTAAAATCAAGGCCAATGCAGGTCATGCCCGTAGCCGTTCATCATTCCCGGTTCGAGTGTATTTATTGATAATATCTGAAACCAATAATTGGATCATTTGATTTACGATCATTTCAGAATACTCAACTTTGAATGGCTGTTAGTCCCTGAACATGAACTAAAAAAATTCTTCAAAAAATATATGAATTTCTTTGATCCTTTCTGTGCACAGTGGTAAAATTTAGAGTCAGAAATAATCATTTATTTTCAAGATAATAACAAAAGAGTCTTATATACATTTATGATATTTTTCATGCGCTTGTACATTTTATTCCGATAAATTTATATTAATACATTCGAAAATTCATATTTAATAGTCGCTTGCGATCAACTTAATATTATCTTTTGCATTCCTCTCGGATTCATTATCTACGTGTACTATAATTTATTTCAATATTCGCGCCTCGCTCACTACTACTGATATGAGCGGTGAAACCTAGAAGCGTGACTAAAAATTACATGCGTCAAATTGGCATGATGAAATAAATTTTTTGCGTGAAAAAATCAGGGACCCGTCCGAAACTATCGTTTCGTTACGTTATTCAAAAAGTACCGAATCTTTTCTTTCCTTTTCGTTACGTTTTGACAGATTGGAACAAAATTAAAAACACAATTATTATAACTACATATTTTACCCGTCTGCCTTTTAATATTTACATAAGGTGCAACAAGGATTTGAATAGACTATTTTTTACAATTACGCATAATTAATAAATTTCGTTACAATTTCGGTATTTTGAATAACGTAACCTAAGTCGAGTGAATATAGTTACGTTTTGGCAGTATAGAAACAGAACGAAAATCACGTGCAAGGTTCACCGTACCAAATAATGTTTTCTTTGATTCCATACTCACATTCATTGTTTATATGTCGCTCTTACTTATTCAGTTGTTTATAATAAAGTTTGAACAATGAAAAATTGTCGCTGAAAAAGGTGTTTTCCTTTACTTCTAAATTTTATAAAACAATATGTTACGTTAAAAGAATTGAGGTATCTGAAGTCACAGACTACGCAACGCCATGCAGTAGCCGCGTCGTTTGGTTGTGCAGGACCTTAAGTTTTTTTTCTCATTAACCACTGGCGGTTCCAAGATGAAACTTACAGGATTTGTAAAGGATATTCATGGTTTCTTTTAAGAAAAAACTTTAAAATTAAAGAACAGGTATTTTCAAAACTGATTTTAGTTTTTTGAGTTTCCAAAAAAATGTCAGATTTTTTTCTTCACAGCAATGTTTGAATTTGAAAATACATGTAGTTACAAACAATTTAGATGGAATTTTCAGAAAAAAAGTTACCAAAAATGTCAAAATCCCATATCCGACATTTTTTTGAATTTTCAAAAACCTTCTGAGGGAATTTTTCTTCACTAACGTAGGACTGTATACACTAAGTTACAGTCAAATCCCGTTCAAAGCGGTAAATTCTTGTTATCACTTGTTGCGGCCTCACGAATAGAAGGTCGAGGTCAATGCCTCTAAATAATTTTGAATCGATATAATTAAACCCTCTTGATTTTGTAATTTGAATATTTTACCTTGATAGCGAGATCGTTAATAATGATCCATGAATAATTAGTAACGTGAATTTTGAGTTCTTGAACACGGGTGAAGTGTGAAATCAAAATCAGAGAGAAGCTAAAAGCTTACCGATGTCGCCTAGATTAGCAGTTACCGTTTTAAATATAAGGCATAATGGAGCGCGAGACAACAGCGGTAAGCAGTTTTGTTGATTTTGATTTTAGGCTATTCGAATGCGTGACAGATTGGATTCGACTAGTCAGTCGAGGCTCAGTTCCCCTAAACCTTCAACTTTAAACGACCAATCAGAATTTTCAAATGGGAACTCTCAAGCAGTTTGCAGAAAAACTATACAGATCACCCTCAAGGGCGATGGCACCAGGCCGTAATCTTAAAATTGAATTATCTCATTTTAATCTATAAATACTAGAATTACATCTTTGTTAGGTACTTAGGGCCTACCCCTGTTTTGTATCAAGTCTGCATTTGGAGTGAAAAATTAGCTAATTTCAATACTTTTTTTTGTACAAAATTTTTTGTTCGATTCTAAATCGAACATACGAAGAAATCGTTTTACATAAAAAGTATTGAAATTAGCTAATTTTTCACTCCGAATACAGACTTGAGATTAAACAGTAGTAGGCCCTAAGTAACAAAGATGTAGTTCTAGTATTTATGAAGTAAAATGAGGCAATTCGATTTTAAGGTAAGGACCTGGTTGCATCGCCCTAAAGGGAAATTTAATTTATAACCTATTAAAAAGGGACCATTTTCAACTAAAGGGATATTAATTCCCCTTTTCGTTCCTTCAAACTGATCTCTGAGAGATCTTTTGATCGGTCGCTGAACTTCACATTTTTCCTCATGTAAATTCTATAGAAAAAAATTAATTTGTGTGCAGGAGGAGTATATATTAACCTGTTTTTCTGAAATTTGGAATGTATAATGTTTTTGGTCATTGGAACGAATTTTGAAAAAAAGTTTGACCCTGTATTTAAAGGTCATGCTAGTATACAAACTCGTTCGTATTGTTTAATATTGTCCAAAAATCTAGAACGATATTTACGTTTCTAAAATATTCTGAAATTTTTTAGTATGTTCTAAATTATTATAGGGTAAACGTACCAGTAGTCGAAAAAATACCATTACCCTCATATTTAAA
Organism: Andricus curvator; assembly: GCA_932195095.1. Classification (NCBI taxonomy): domain Eukaryota; kingdom Metazoa; phylum Arthropoda; class Insecta; order Hymenoptera; family Cynipidae; genus Andricus; species Andricus curvator. The sequence goes on from CAKNYM010019288.1 coordinate 16,662, forward strand.
TCGTTATAGGCACTTATTTTTAACTTTTTTCTAACAAAGATTCACATTTTTGGACTCTATACTTATTTATAAAGTTATTTTTGCTATTTATTATCAAGTCAAATTTTATTTTGAATGAAAAACAGGTTTTCTGGAAAACTTAAGAAAACACCGGTGGTCCGACAAGATTTTTAGTGGTCGGACAGTATTTTGATATATCACAAATTGCTATTTAAAATAAATAGGATCCATAATACGCCACTTTAAAATACTAAAAGTAAGAATGTTTGATCAAAAATGCATTTTAAATCAATTAAATGAAATTATAGAAAAACTTGAACAAAAATGTAAAATTGTATCTATTATAGGTTAGGGACGTTAGACTTTCAATACAATTAAAGATTATAATATCACTATTAAAAACGAACCTTCCTCACTATTCAAAATATTATAAATAATTTTATTTCAATTCGCAATCAAAAATTCAGTTATTTTTCTTCATCTGTCGATGTTTGTCAACAAAATTGGATAAAAGTCAAAGGACCCCGCACCAAATGTATGGGAAAATGGCTTTCGGTGTATTTGGCTGAAACTTGGTAAATATGTACATTATAAGGGCCTAATGAAAGATCCGGCAAAAAAAATTAAGAAAAATGGACAGTTTTTGCGCTGTACGGAGCTAAGCGCTCAATTTCATGAAAAGAATGAATCCCCATATATGCTGAAAGGGGAGAGACGACGGCAGAGCGCGGTCAGTACCAAATGCGAGTTTGATAATGATCTGTATTGCGCGCATCACAAAACTGGCGAACGCTAAGCGCTCTTGATTTGAATTTAATAAAACTTCACTGCTATAACGTTGGAAACGGTGCCCCGGTAAGATCAATATCAAATGAGGTTAATATTACCATAATATACTTCGCGCGCTAGTCTAATCGACCGAACGCTAAGCGCTCGAGATGTAGTCTAAAATTCAAAACATG
>CAKNYM010019288.1:17633-28803 GCA_932195095.1 Andricus curvator
CGCTAAGCGCTCGAGATGTAGTCTAAAATTCAAAACATGCTTCCGTGAGCGCAGATAAGGTGACAACGTCGGGTCGAAACAAAGCAAGGTCATGTTAAAGATATATATCGCGTGCTTCTAAAAACAGCCGAACGCTAAGCGTTTAAGGTTTTAATTTAATAAAACGTCACTTCTATAACGTAGAAACGGTGCCCCCGAGGAGATAAATATCAAATGAGGTTAATATTAGAATCATATACTTCGCGCGCTAGTCTAACAGACCGAACGCCAAGCGCTCGAATTTGTAGTTTAAAATTCAAAATATGCTTCCGTGCGCGCAGATAAGGTGCCAATGCTTAGCGTTCGGTCGGTTAGACCTGCGCGCGACGTATATCATTGTAATAATAACCTTATTTGATATTCATCTCACCGGGGGCACCGTTTTCAACGTTATAGCAGTGAAGTTTTATCAAATTCAAAACTTGAGCGCTTAGCGTTCGGCTGTTTTAAGAAGAGCGCGATATATAACTTCAAAATAACCTTGCTCTGTTTCAACCAGGCATTGTCACCTTATCTGCGCTCGCGGAAGCATGTTTTGAATTTTAGACTACATCTCGAGCGCTTAACGTTCGGTCAATTAGACCAGCGCGCGATGTATATCATTGTGATATTAACCTCATTTGTTATTGATCTCACTGGGGCACCGTTTTCAAAGTTATAGCAGTGACGTGTTATTAAATTAAAATCTTGAGCGCTTAGCGTTCGGCTGTTTTCAGAAGCGCGCGATATATATTTTTAAAATAACGTTGCTTTGTTTCGACCTGACATTGGCACCTTATCTGCGCTCACGGAAGCATGTTTTGAATTTTAGAGTACATCTCGAGCGCTTAGCGTTCGGTCTGTTAGATCAGAGCGCGTTGTATATCATTGTCATATTAATCTCATTTGATATTGATCTTAGCGGGGGCACCGTTTTCAAAGTTATAGCAGTGACGTTTTATTAAATTAAAATCTTGAGCGCTTAGCGTTCGGCTGTTTTTAGAAGCGCGCGTTATGTATCTTTAAAATAACGTTGCTTTGTTTCGACCTGACATTGGCACCTTATCTGCGCTCACGGAAGCATGTTTTGAATTTTAGAGTGCATCTCGAGCGCTTAGCGTTCGGTGTGTTAGACCAGAGCGCGTTGTATATCATTGTGATATTAACCTAATTTGATATTCATCTCACCCGGGGCACCGTTTTCAACGTTATAGCAGTGACGTTTTTTTAAATTGAAATCTTGAGCTCTTAGCGTTCGGATGTTTTTAGAAGCGCATGATGTATATCTTTGAAATAACGTTGCTTTGTTTCGACCGGACGTTTTCACCTTATCCGCGCCCACGGAAGCATGTTTTGAATTTTAGACTACATCTCGAGCGCTTAGCGTTCGGTCGGTTAGACTAGCACGCGGAGTATATTATGATAATATTAACCTCATTTGATATTGATCTTACCGGGGCACCGTTTTCAACGTTATAGCAGTGACGTTTTATTAAATTCAAATCTTCACGAAATTGAGCCCTTAGCTTCGTATAGCGCAAAAACTGTCCATTTTTCTTAATTTTTTTTGCCGTATCTTTCATTAGGCCCTTATAATCTACATATTTACCAAGTTTCAGCCAAATCCACCGAAAGCCATTTTCCCATACATTTGGTGCGGGGTTCTTTGTGTATCTAAATCAAGGTTAGACAGGTTACGATTTCAATACAATGCTTACATTTTTATAATGTCGAACACAAGCAAGTTTTTTTTTTTCTATTTGAAATAATAACTTTATCTGAAAACAAGTAAATGATAAATTCTATTTCAAGAAACTTATGACTCCCTTTTATTTATCTCCTGATCTTAGTCGTCCGACTTAAGCACTGTCATAATGACGTTCACGCTAGAGGTCGGACAGGCTGTCCGATCACATATATATTGAATTTGCCAAGGATTTCAAAAACTTCAAGTCTCCCACGTTTAAAAAATGTGGCTACTTCATTCAAAACTTAAATAAAGTAAGTCATAACTTCAAAATAAAAATGTTCTATTTTATGAAATAGAAACAAGCCAAAATGGCGATAAAGGCTGATCGGCTTACTAAACATTTTCAATGCCGTACAATTAATAGAAGTTTTAGAATGTTCTAGATTATTCCTGAATGTTTTGAAAGTTTCTAGATTATTTTGAAATGTTCTAGACTTTCTGGAATTTTTTTCTATGAATATATTTAATGAGAGACTCTTACATAGCGCCCGGTGATCAAGACCGCTGTCTTCAGAATGAGCTCGCTTGGTTAAGCCACTCCCATACGGCTTGGCCAGACAGATCTCTGAGAGGAATTATTGGCGGATTGTTTAAACACCGTCTCGCGCATGCGTGTCTAACGCCACGCTCAAGGCGCTTACTGAATTTAGAGCTAGTAGAAGGGGTGAAAAAGGCACATTGTAGAGTGTTCTTGAATTTGATTAAATATTTCCCAATATTCTGGAATTTTGCAATACTTTAAAAAATGTTTGACTTTTCTGGAATGTTTTGAAAGTTTCTAGAAAAGAATATTCGAACATGTTCTTTAAGAATCTAGAAGCTATACATTATACTATACAACCAGGCATATTTCTATTGCTGCAGCCCCCTTTCCCCTCTTCTCTCTTTTCCATGTAATTATATTTATATTTAAAAGAAAATAATGGATTAGGAAATTAGACACAGAAAAAATGTATTTTTTCTTATGTTTTTCCACTACACCATTTTCTTTTTAAATTTCGAGACTCACCGTGAGATATATTTTTTGTTATATTTTATTTTCGCTAAAGAACCATTTGAGGCAAATACAAAATACTGAGAAATAAAAGTAAAAAAAAACTGTATCCATGTCCAATTAATGCTTACGCATTTTCAAAAGCGCCGTCCACTCAGTGTTTTTCCAAATTTGCGAAGTTTTCCGGTGGACTTCGTAGTATTGTGATATGTTCTGCAAAGATAAGACAAAATATTAAAAGCTTTTGATCACAATTTCCACAGAAAAAAATATATTTTCTTTCGATTTCAGAATACATGGTCATTCTCTGTACAGTTCGCAATTAAAAGAGGCTCTGAAAGATCCACAGTTCATTATAAATTTACACACAGAAGCAATCACACATCTAATGGAAATTGTATTAGATCAAGAATCGCTTATGTATACCGATTTCTCACCAGAAATTAAGAAATTTCTGCAAGAGGATTTGGAACTACCATGCAGTTATGAATACTTCGATGACGCTTGGAAAAATATAGAATACAGAGAAAAAGTGGAACAATGTGTAAGAAGTTTTCTTTTGCCACAATGGAGGTAAGATTTATCTTAGGGTTTTCTTTTTTTCGTATGGCTACCATATCGACGCGTCTGAGGGACAAGGTTCTATCTCAGAAGTCCAAATAGGAAGGTACTAGCTCTGTGGCGAAATCCGCAAGCAGTAAATTATCATATACATTTTATACATAAATGTATAGGCACATTAGCGTCCTCTGCAAATAAAGTTAATTTCTATACACACTTCCGAGGTAGAATCATGTTATTTTAATGATTCGATGGTAGTATTCTAGGTAGGATACTATTTCCAGGAAATTATTTTATGTTGATCAAAAATAACACTAGATAGAAGCAAGGGTAAAAAACTCCGCAAAATATTGCGTTGCAACCCCATTACACAAACGAAAAAGACTTCAATTACGGAGAGCAAAAGAGAGCATGCGAAAGATGCTATGAGAGAGGACATGTAGCTCCACATTGTTTTCGTCCACGCAGAAACTATAAGTACAATATGTAATCAATGATCTCAAAACATATTTGATATTACACACACACACATATATATATATATATATTGAATACTTTTATATGTTCTTTTCACGAATATAAACTGACATATAAGAAATAATTGCGTCTATTTCTTTAATCTAGTATTTATGATGACCCTTCTACCATACGTTCGAACGCGGACGTTCGCTCCATGTGGGACTCTGAAGCCCCACCTGAATGCTTCACCCCGCGTTCGACTTAGGGCGCCACCCGCCCCATCACGGCATCTTGTTTACGTATCGTTCTATTACTCAAAGACGAATTAATTTGCCACTCTGAAAATTGGGGGTCTTATAGGAAAAAATCTCAGCTTTCTTTTAAAAATATTTTGAAGAAAAAAAAAGTGCCCGTATTTGAAAAAAAGTCGAATTTATTTTTGATTTTCAAAAATTCGGGTCAAATTTTGACTTTTTTCAAAAATCGTTATCACCACCAGAAAGTTTGTGAAAAAATCTATCAAAAATATTTGAGGTGAAATTTTGTTTAAGGCAATAGGACAAAAGTTACAAACGTTTGAAACTAAGGCTTTGCTTGAAAAACCCAAAAATTGTACCTCCTCCACTTTGATAAATAATTATCAAAATTAATTAATTTTTGGTGTGAGGAGTACTATCTAATAGGACTACAATTGGGCCAATTTTTAGCCCGATCGGACAACTTTCATTTTCGAGGTGGGTACACTTCAGAAATTATGCCCCATATATATATATATATATATATATATATATATATATGTTAATATATTTATTTATATATTTATCTATTTGCATGCTTACACTAATAAATACTCAATAAATATAGAGCGAATATTCCGCGCTATAGAGTGTAGCTATATATATCAGCACGTTGTATGCTGTAGAATATAACTATATATATTGAGCACGAGAGTAAAGGTATAGAGTATAGACTATAGTAAGAACATTGTAATCCGTAGCGTACACTGTCTAGCTAGCCATAGCTAGACATAGACTATAGAGCATGAAAGCACGTGGAGGCTGGAGGACATAGCTATAGATATACTGAAAACATTGTAAGCCGTATAGTATATCTATATATACTCGTGACGTCCGCGTATACACCGACGTCCAAGCATGCAGGGACGTCGCCTTAGGCCCTATAAAAACTCGTTGGACCAGCATGGGTCAGTCTTAAGTATTAAGTCATAGCAAAGTGATAAGTTAGAAGTTATAGTTCACCTCTTCTCTATTTTTCTACGGTTTTCTCCGATTCGACTGTCCAGTGTCTAGTGTGTCAAACCGGTATCTCTCGCGTGTTAGTGTGTGTACCCTTGTGACAGTGTTGTGCACTGGAAAACCCGCATCTGGGAATTCCCATCTTTGGAATACTTCGAACCAATTTCAACCTGAATTGGACCCACTATTATCAATCATTGGAACACTTTGAATACCATTCAAGGAACTACCAAAATCTTGGATATCCAATTCATAATAAGTGCACAACCCCTTCTTCCACACCATTACACAGACCATCTAGATAACATTTGATTCTTCAATCGAATCAATAACCGGTAAGTCCTCATACCAATAATTCTAATTTCATTTATCTAATTCCTTTGGGCCATAATATATGAGTATCCTTTATTTTAAAGGTCCTGCCCAAGGATTAGAGACAAGTCTACAAGTCTTCCTTCAGCTTCTTGTGCTAAACTCTTTTAATCAATAAATTTTAATTGTAATTATTCATAATAAATTGTTGAACTCATCTATAATTTATTTATTGGCTTCTCTTTCCTCTTCCCTGTGCGAGATCTTCGATCTCAACTAAAACGAGGAACCTAATTAAAAAGGAAAGTATTTTGCGTTTTCCATGACGTAACACTTTGAAGGTTGATTTCAACTGTTTTTAATTACAAATTAGAACTTTTTCATTGAACAAGCATTCACAACATTTTTCGTTGAAAATTCAGCTTTTTTGGTTGAAAATTCAACTTTTTAGTTCAAACTTATATTTTTTGTTGAAATTTTGATTGACATACAGAAATATTCAAAAATCTTGGATAATTTTCTTAAGAATCTCCGGAAAATTATATTTTACCTACAACCTTAACAATAAATAACTTAAAGAATAAATAGTTATTCGAAATTTTTACTTTGTATTAAAAATTATTTTTTGCCCTAAATTATAATTTGGTTGTAATTTTCCTTTCTTCTTGGCTAAAAATCGTTTTTACTTGAAAATTTATTTATTTTGTTGAAAATTCATTTTTTTATTGTTTAATTGAACCGTTTTTTATTAAAAACAATTTTTTTAAATTGAAATAGCAATTATCACATTTTTCGTTGAGAATTAACCTTTTTTGCCTGAAAATTAACCTATTCGTTTGAAAATGTTTTTTTTTTGTTCAAATTTCAATTTAAAATATCTGAAATCTTAGAAATCTATCACTTTCAAGTGGTTTCATTTTTTATTATTTATGTTTTATTTTTCAATCGATTTTAAATATTGCAAAATTTAAATGATGATAAATCATTATTATTTTTAATTCATTAAATTAATCAAATTTTTTACTGTGTACTCATCTCTGATAATTACCTTTCTTTCCATGCTATTTTAGGCTATAATCACAGTTCTTGGGATTTTAAGAGAAAAAGCCGAAAAATTATTACTTTGAACTCATATGCTTTCTTAATATATAAAAACTTTATAAGACATTCAAAGTCTTAAAATATTTATCTCAACATTACAAAATTTAGTTTTTACAATTTTATTTTAATTGTGAAATAATTGTAATTAGAAATTAATTCTGAATAATTGTAAAATAAATTTAAAAAAATTTATTTCATAAAGAAATATCTCATGATTTTTAAAGGACAAACCAATTTTAAAGGTAAGTCTTTGTAGTATTTTAATAACTAACGAACATATTTTCACAATATTTTTCCTCGATGCTGCCCGGATAGGGTCAAACATGGTACAAAAAACCGTCGTGGAATTTCAAATAAAAACTGTACTCAAAAAATAAACAGTTATTCGAAATTTTTATTTTGCATACAAAAATATTTTTGGCCTTAAATTATAATTTTGTTGAAATTTTTCCATTTTTTTCATTTAAAAATTCAATTAATTTGGAAATTTATTCATTTGGTTCATTAAAATAGCAATTATTACACCTTTCGTTGAAAATTCATCTTTTTTGGTTGAAAATTGAACTGTTTAGCTAAAACTTATATTTTTTGTTGGAATTTTGATTGACATACAGAAATATTCAAAAATCATTGAAAATTTTCTTAAGAATCTTAAGAAAATTATATTTATACCTATAACCTCAAAAATAAATAACTTAAGGAATAAATAGTTATTCCAAATTTTTATTCTGTATTAAAAATTATGTTTTGCCTTAAATTATAATTTGGTTTTAATGGTGGTGTGGAAATGAGTTTTATTAAAAAATGTGTGGGATTTTCTAAAAAACAACTGCATGAATTTCTGACCTTTCTTAATTTTATTTTTTGAGTGTATTTGAATTTTATTCATGTTTAGGAAAAATCATTTGAAAGGCAAGTCTTCATAGTATTTTACTAACTAATGAAGATATTTTTATAATGTCATTCCTGAAATCTATTCTCTAAGGTCAAACATGGTACAAAAATGTCGTAAAATTTAAAGAATGACCAACTATTTACCATAATTTTTCAAATAAAAATCAATGTGTATCATATTCAAATAAAATTTAGGAATATTCATAAAAAATATTAAAATTTTTCATTTCTAAAATTAATGTATACAGAGTACAGTTTTTATTTAAAATTCTACGACGGTTTTTTTTACCATGTTTGACCCTAGGGCAGAATCACGGAAAAATATTCTAAAAATATGTTCATTAGTTATTAAAATACTACAAAGAATTACCTTCAAAATTGTTTTGTCTTTTTAAAAGCATGGGATATTTCTTTATAAAATAAATTTCGTTGAATTTATTTTACAATTATTTACCATTGATTTCCAATTAAAATTATTTTAGAATTAAAATAAAATTGTAAGAATAAACATAAATATGAGTTTTCTAAAATTATTGACAACAATTTCGAAATATTTTCTAAGATTTCAGGTATTTCAAATTAAAATTTGAACAAAAAAAACATTTTAAAGGGAATAGTTTAATTTTTAGGCAAAAAAGGTTAATTCTCAACGAAAAATGTGATAGTTGCTATTTCAATAAAAAAAATTATTTTTAATAAAAAACGGTTGAATTTACCTTTAATAAAATAAATTTTCAAGTAAAAACGATTCTTAGTCAAGAAAAAAGGAAAATTACAACCAAATTATAATTAGAGGCATAAAATCATTTTTAATACAAAATAAAAATTTCGAATAACTATTTATTCTTTAAGTTATTTATTTTTGAGGTTATAGGTAAAATATAATTTTCCTGAGATTCTTAAGAAAATTTTCAATGTTTTTTGAATATTTCTGTATGTCAATCAAAATTCCAACAAAAAATATAAGTTTTAGCTAAACAGTTCAATTTTCAACAAAAAAAAAAATAATTTTCAACGAAAGATGTAATAATTGCTATTTTAATGAACCAAATGAATAAATTTCCAAATAAAAAAATTTTTTGATGAAGAAAATGGAAAAATTTCAACAAAATTATAATTTAAGGCGAAAAATATTTTTGTATACAAAATAAAAATTTCGAATTTCGGGCAGCATCGAGGAAAAATATTGTGAAAATATGTTCGTTAGTTATTAAAATAGTACAAAGACTTACCTTTAAAATTGTTTTGTCCTTTAAAAATCATGAGATATTTCTTTATAAAATAAATTTTTTAAAATTTATTTTACAATTATTCAGAATTAATTTCTAATTACAATTATTTCACAATTAAAATAAAATTGTAAAAACTAAATTTTGTAATGTTGAGATAAATATTTTAAGACATTGAACGTCTTCTAAAGTTTTTATATATTAAGAAAGCATATGATTTCAAAGTAATAATTTTTCGGCTTTTTCTCTTAAAATCCCAAGAATTGTGATTATAGCCTAAAATAGCATGGAAAGAAAGGTAATTATCAGAGATGAGTACACAGTAAAAATTTTGATTAATTTAATGAATTTCTAAGATTTCAGATATTTGAAATTGAAATTTGAACAAAAAAAAAAAACATTTTCAAACGAATAGGTTAATTTTTAGGCAAAAAAGATTAATTCTCAACGAAAAATGTGATAATTGCTATTTCAATTTAAAAAAATTATTTTTAATAAAAAGCGGTTCAATTTAACAATAAAAAATTGAATTTTCAACATAATAAATAAATTTTCAAGTAAAAACGATTTTTAGCCAAGAAAAAAGGAAAATTACAACCAAATTATAATTTAGGGCAAAAAATAATTTTTAATACAAAATAAAAATTTCGAATAACTATTTATTCTTTAAGTTATTTATTTTTAAGGTTGTAGGTAAAATATAATTTTCCTGAGATTCTTAAGAAAATTTTCCAAGATTTTTGAATATTTCTGTATGTCAATCAAAATTTCAACAAAAAATATAAGTTTGAACTAAACAGTTGAATTTTCAACCAAAAAAGCTGAATTTTCAACCAAAAAAGCTGAATTTTCAACGAAAAATGTTGTGAATGCTTGTTCAATGAAAAAATTCTAATTTTTAATTAAAAACAGTTGACATCAACCTTCAAAGAATTAAATTTCAACGAAATAAATAAATTTTCAAATAAAAAAATTTTTTAATGAAGAAGAAAGAAAAATTCCAACAAAATTATAATTTAAGGTGAAAAATATTTTTGTGTGCAAAATAAAAATTTCGAATAACTGTTTATTTTTTAACTTTTTTTTCTGCTCATTTTAAGCTTATATATAAATATAATTTTCATACAGGATTCTTGACCAAATTTCACAAAATTTTTCAATATTTCAGATATGTGAAATAAAAATTTCAACAAAAAATATAATTATCAACCAAAGACTAACTAATTGAGATATTTTTATAATTTCATTCCTGAAATCTATTCCCTTAGGTCAAACATGGTACAAAAATGTCGTAAAATTAAAAAAATGACCAACTATTTACAAGAATTTTTTAAATAAAAATAAATGTGTATTATATTCAAATAAAATTTAAGAATATTTATAAAAGGTATTAATATTTTTCATTTTCAAAATTAATTCATACAGAATACAGTTTTCATTTGAAATTTCACAATGTTTTTTTGCACCATGTTTGAACCTATGAGGGCAGAATCAAGGAAAAATATTCTGAAAACATGTTCATTAGTTATTAAAATACTACAAAGACTCACCTTTACAATTGTTTTGTCCGTAAAAAATCATGAGATATTTATTTATAAAATAAATTTTGGTAAATTTATTTTACAATATTATTCACAATTAATTTCCAATTACAATTATTTCACAATTAAAATAAAAGTGTAAAAAATAAATTTTGTAATGTTGAGATAAATATTTCAAAACATTGAAGGTTTTATATAGTTTTGGTATTATTAGGAAAGCATATGAGGTCAAGTTAATAATTTTTCGGTTTTTTCTCTTAAAATCCAGTAAATTGTGATTATAGCCTAAAATAGCATGAAAAGCAAGGTAATTATCAGAGGTAAGTACATATTAAAAATGTTGATTAATTCAATAAATTTAAAATAATAATTATTGATTATCATTCTAACTTTGCAATATTTAAAATCGATTGAAAAATAAAACGTGAATAATAAAAAATGAAACCACTTGGAAGTGATAGATATTATTAACCTAACCTTAAAATCCCATATACATACCTGTAAGACATAATCATTAAATATTTCAAGACTTCATTACATGTATTTGAAGTCTTTCGTTTAGGTGTGAATTTTTGAAAACAAAAATCAACCCAAACCTCCTAATAGCCAACAAGCTGGTCTACACAGTATGTAACAGAGCCGACTCACCGACACGCTACGTTTGCATGTGTCGCTCCCAGATGGGAAAGTGGTGGGGGCCGAAAATTCCCATGTTGTGGATGGGTTGGGACTGTGGGTAAAAGCGGCTTGAGTTCAGACTGGGAGCCAAAGCGGGTTGAAGTCCAAAACCGTTTTTCCCCGCGGAATAATTTCAGTTCGCTTCTACTCTGACGCTCAATCATTCCGTTTCCACTCCTATACTTTTTTCAAGTCTTCTTTCCTTTGACACGAAAACTGAAACCGCTTCTCTTCTGCAACTCATTTTGCACCGCTTTTACTCTCAGCCCGTCATGTAAGAATAAAAAAGACTCCATTATTTGAGACGAACCCATTTACCTATTCTAATATATATACCATTAAACCATTTCCCTTTCAGGGTAGGCGTGACACTACCC
>CAKNYM010019289.1:1653-12247 GCA_932195095.1 Andricus curvator
AATTAAGAGCTCATTTAATGCTAATTTAATGCCGTATTGCCAAATTCTATGCCCCAATATTTGTTTAAAAAACCGGGGGTTACGCTAGCTTAACGTTAAGCTTACGTAACCACATGCTCTAATGTGGAATTACAACATTGTCATATCGATATGGGCACTATGCCATAATTTAGTGCTTATTTAGTGCTAATTTATGCTGCAGAACAAAAATGTTGTGCCCGGTAATTTTGGTCAAAAATATGTAGTAGTGCCAGCTTCAGCTGAAGCCAGAACTCCGGTATGCGAAACTCGAAAACTATTAGAGATATCAAATTCTCCTACGTGCAGGAATTCAGTGCTTATTTAGTGCTAATTTATGCCGCAAAAATTAAATTTTGGGCCCGGAAATTTTGGTCAAAAACATGTAGTAATGCTAGCTTCAGCTGAAGCCACAACTCCGATGTGCGAAACCTGGAAACTATCAGTGATATCAAATTCTCTATATTGCGCAGGAATTCAGTGCTAATTAAGTGCTTTGGATTTGTGCTATGTACAAAATCCGGGCACTTTTTTTACCAATAACTTGTAGTAATGCATGCTTTAGGTGACTCTGGTTTGTGAAACTCGGAAACTATTAGTAGTATTAAATTCTACTTTGCCCAGGAATCTAGTGCTTATTTAGTGCTAATATATACAGCAAAAAATAAATTTTGTGCCCTGTAATTTTGGTCAAAAACATTTAGTAATGCTGGCTTCAGGTTAGTCGGCCATTGCTAAGCCCCACTAAATTATTTTCATCCACTTATTTTTTTATAAGAAATTCAACAAATGTTTATACTTCTACAGTTCTACAGAAAAACATGTCTAAACTGTTGTGTCAACGATTCTAGCTCGTTTTGAATGAATCTGAATATTTTATAACGAACAGTATTTTTCAAAAGTTAGAAATTTTGGTAATTGTCATTTTGTTTATGAAATAAAAAAGTATTAAAAACCTTTCTTAAAAAATCAGATGTCAGCGATGTATGCAGAGTTTTATTAATTTTTATTTATAAAAAATGTAAACATGATGGAAATAATTGTGTCCTACTGAGCCGCGCCGCGCCATAGAAGACCGGACTTTTGAATTTGTTCTGGAAAACTAGTGGCAAACCCACTCTAATAATGTCAGGACTCGTAGACCACACTTGTACCTTCCTTTGACGAAAAAAAGACAAAAGTGGCATTTTTTAGATAACGCGTTTTTCATTTTCATTTTTTTCACAAAATTTTCCAAAAATATTTGGTGGGATTTTTTTCACCACCAAGCAATCATGTTTCCTGAATTACAGTCAAATCCCATCCCGACATGAAAATTTCCGCGATCAATTGTCATGGACTCCACCAGTTTTCATAAGTATTGCCCTTTATCATACATTTTCACATTTTGGATTAAGCACTACTACTTTCGAAGGAATAATCTGATTGGATTGCGCTTTAGCAATATACCTGAAGTTCTGAACGTTCAAACAAACGAAATATTTTTTCTTAATACTCAGTGGCGAGATTATACCCGAGTCGAAATTTAGGCCCTACTTTGAACCTATAACTCCTACCTTAGTAGGCGCTGGAGCAGCAAAGTAGGTTCAAAATAAGCAGCGATTTCAATTCAATTTAGACCCTACTTTGAAGCTAAAAATGTCCGAAATCGGCCGTTTTTCCACGTTTAGCGTCAAAGTAGGGTCTAAATTAGAACCTAAATTGGTGCTCCAGGCCGTACCCTACATTGGCGCTCCAGACCCTACCTTGGTGCTCCAGCCCCTACACTGGCAATAATAAAAATCTGCCCGCTTCGCGGGCACATTCTCATGGCGCGCTTCGCGCGGGCCTGCAAGTTTGAGCGCGCCTAGGGCGCGCGACTGATGGATCTCGCGCTTCGCGCTCGATCATATATTTATTTTGCGCTTCGCGCTCGATTATGTATTCACCTCGCGCTACGCGCTCGGGCGTATCTACATCGCGCTTTACGCTCGGTTCCTCTAGATTTTTGAACTTCGTGTTCGACTCCGATGAAAAGAAAAAGTTTGTTTGCAAATATTATAAAATTATCAAAACCTCTACATATTAAGTGATTGTTAAATTTATTTTTATTTTAGACTGAAAAGGAACTTTATTTACTCAAGGTTCTATCGACCTTAAGGAACACATTTCTCATCCAGACACTGGCGCTTCGCGCTCGATATTTGATTTGAAAATCATTTGAACCGTATGATAGAAACAAAAAAGTTTGAGCGCACTTACGGCGTGCGATTTGGTAAATACACTGAGCGCGCACTTTGTGCTTCATGTTATATATTCTTCATATACAAATTACTAAATTTGTATTTGATTTCATATGAAAAGTAATGATATAATTCAGGCGACAAATTTTATTAGTTAACATTTTATTTTAGCTTGTGCCGTTTATCAAAAAAGTTAATTTTTTCATTTTGAATATATTCTTACCACAAAAATTGATTACGGGTGTGTAAGTCTTTTTTGAATGCACAATTTTTGTTCATTTATATGTTTTCGTACCTTGCATTGTTTTTTCAAAAATTTGATTTTTTTCACTGTCAATGTTATTTTCACGAATAAAACAAAAACCACGCATCCTATCGAAACATGAGTCACAATAAATTTGTACCTCTTCCTTGGATGAACAAATTTTGTTTCGGTCATTTTTTCGTAGCTGGTAATATTCGTCTGAAAATTTGATTTTTCTATTTTCAATGCTGTTTTTTACGAATAAAACAAAAACTACGCGTTATATCAAAAAGTGAATGATAAGAAATTTGTAGATCTTTTTTAGGTGCACAATTTTGGTGAGATGACCTTTTCTGGTATCTTGCACAGTTTTACAGCAAAATGGCTTTTTTGATTTTTCATTAATTTTTTGTGCGATCAAAATTTGAATTTTTTATTTTTCAAAAAATTCAAAAAGTTGTTATGAAAATATTATAGGGTGTTCAGGAATCAACGTTTTTCTCCTCTTGACTTTTTTCATATCGTGCGTTTTTCGGCTTAAAATGTTCATTTTCGTTTGTTTTTTGGAATTTTGAAAATGCTATAACTCCAGTAATTTTTTTTTTATCACGAAAAGTCATAAGAATATTTTGTTCGTCATTTTGCGTACTACTAATAACCGTACATAGAATTTTCAAATCTTTCAAAAAAGTGGTCTCAAAAATTTTCAAAATGTGCTCACGTTTTGGATTTTCATCCAAAATAGCTGGTTAACGAACTCGTTCTCTATTTTTCGGTCATAAAAAAGTGTGCCAAAGCTTAATCAAATCTGATCATTTTTTCGAAAGTTATCGTGGCTACAGACAGACAGACAGACTACAGACTACAGACAGACAGACACCTTCGTAAAAATCGTTTTTTCTAGCTCAGGGGGTCTCAAAACGTTGAGATTTGATGAAAACCGACTATGTCAAATTTTACATAAAACCAATACCTTCTCATTAGAATGAGAATGTAATAATAATAATAAAAATAATAATGGCGTAATTTCGGTAATGGTTATAAATTTTTATTTTCCTTCTCTGCAGAAATATTTTTACTATCAACTGTACCTCAGGAACTTAATATTGAAACAAAACTCATGAAGTATACAATTCTTTGTTTGTAGTGTTTTTTATCATACAATTTTAAAACTTATTTGTCAAATATCGTTGACGTTCACTTCAGTTTAGTGGAAAGATTCCTCAATAGAATGAAACCGATTTGGGTTGAAATTACAGACTAGTCCGACAATTTTTTAATTAAATTTTTTTGTCCGTAACCTCCAAATTTGTTTGTTTTTCGCAAGTCGAAAATCTGATTTATATTCTTTTCTGATTACTTGGGACGATAGCATTCGATAACTTAAGGCTCAAATGGAAACTTTAGTTTCGGTTTTGTAAGAAAATTAACATTTTTAGAAAGAATCCTTTCCTTTTTGCTTACAGATACTTTATTACTGTTAATATCGAGAAACTGACCGATTCACATAGTCGCAAACCAATTCAGTTTGAAAAATCTTAATCTGCAAATGACAGAAACGCAATTCACGGAATTGCCTCTTCAATGGGTTCTTGTTTTCTGGGTGTAGCTTCTAAATATTCAAAGTAGGGCCTGTAGGTTCAAACGGAGTCAAAAGAGGCTCTAATGTTTCATTCTCTAGGAGTAAAAACCTCAAAGTAGGGGCTATAGGTTTGAATAGCGTCAAAGCAGGTTCTAATGAGGAGCTGCAGGTTCAAAGTAGGGTCTAAATTTCGACTCGGGGTGGTTCCGTCAATTTAGCGTTTAGCTAGCGTAATCCCCGTTTTTTTTAAATAGTGGAGCATTGAATTTGGCAGTAGGGTATTAAGAGAGCCTCAAATGAGCCCTTAATTATAATATAGACAGATTTACAATTTGTGCGTAATTTGTATTAAGGGTGGTTTTTGAGTGTTAAGGGTGGCTTTTGGAAAATATGTTTTTCTGGTTTTAGAGAGCCTTAAATAAGCCCTTAATTATGTCATAGGTCAGAACTCGATTCAATATCATTTTCACGTGTGGTTTCGTCAGCTTAACGTTAAGCTAGCGTAACCCACGGTTTTTTAAAAAAATATTGGGGCATCGAATTTGGCAATACGGCATTAAATTAGCATTAAATGAGCTCTTAATTATGAAATAGGTTTTAGCTCGATTGGAACATGTGGTTACGTCAGCTTAACGTTAAGCTTGCGTAACCCCCGGTTTAAAAAAAAAATATTGGGGCATCGAATTTGGCAATACGGCATTAAATTAGCATTAAATGAGCTCTTAATTATGAAATAGGTTTTAGCTCGATTGGAACATGTGGTTACGTCAGCTTAACGTTAAGCTAGCGTAACCCCCGGTTTTTTTTCAAAAATAGTGGAGCATTAAATTTGGCAATAGGGCATTAAATTAGCATTACATGAGCTCTTAATTATGAAATAGGTTTTAACTCGATTGGAACATGTGGTTACGTCAGCTTAACATACCTATTTTCTTCCCTCATTACTTCCGTTCTACTTTGAAAGCCTTTCCTTATAAAATTGATTCCCCTGTACATCTCACACGGGTTATTTTGTTTATTATGCGTTTCTATTGCTAGTATTTTATTCTGTTCGCACTCCCTTTTCTTGGATCTATAAAGCCTATTTGTACTTTTACTAATCTCGAGATACTTCTTATGTGTTTGATCGCACTTATTTTGTAAACTAATTAGTTTGGCCTTCCGACGTTTTTCAAACCAAAGTATGCACTTTTCGTCAAACCATGGTTTGCTTTTGGTTACTTTCTTTAAACCTATAGTAAGTTTCGCGGCTGTCTTTATCGCTTTTTTCATATTGCTCCACAGGGTTTCCGAGTCCTCCACGCAATTATCGTTATCGTCTCTCTGTTCTTGGAGAACGTCGAACATATTAGAGATCTCAACTTGATAATTTAATATTTCTGTTGGTGTTTTAAACTTATCTATATTGAAACGAACTGTTGGCTCTGTGCGGCTTGTTTTCTTACTTAACGCTAGCCTAGATCTTAGTTTTACCATCACGAGAAAGTGGTCTGAATTTAAATCCGCTCCCCTGTACGATCTTATATCGACAATGTTTGTATGGCGTCCTCTGTCAATTAGAACGTGATCAATCTGATTGCGAGTGTTACCATCTGGGGATGTCCAGGTGGCCTTATGTACATTTTTATGCTTGAAAAATGTGCTTTTGACAACGAGGTTCTTTGAAGCTGCAAAGTTTATTACTCTAGTCCCATTATCATTACTGACGTCATGCAAACTTTCCGACCCTATTGTAGGCCTATACATCGGTTCTTTTCCAATTTTCGCGTTGAAATCTCCCAATACTATTTTTGCGTCATACGTTGAGAACTTGTCAAAAACCTGTTCGATTGTTTCGTAAAAAAGATCCTTAGTATCTTCGTCTTTGTTCTCGGTGCCCGGTAACAAGGAGTTCATTGAGACGCATAGAATGGCATTTAAAAAAGTAGACACTTCAATGCCTTGAAATGCGTACTAATTGCATTTTTGTCCGAAATGCCATTAAATGCGTTTTATGGCTTGAATCTTGTCTCGTTCCAATCATTTTCAATGCGCACAAATGAAAAGGCATTAAACTGACGTCATGATAATACTGTTAAGTGAATTGGCGTTAATGCTATTTAATGCGTTTCGCCGAGCCACCCACTTGAATGCCATACAATGCCTTTCATGACACAATGTATTGAATTGGGTTAATGCCATTTAATGCGGTTCGCCGAGTCACCCACTTGAATGCCATACGATGTCTTTCATGACACAAAGTATTGAATCGGGTTAATGCCATTCAATGCTGTTTCGAGATCTTTTCAGCTGAATGCCATAAAATACCTTCTGCGGCAGATTGCATTGACAAGGCTAATGCCATTTAAGAAGAATAGGAACCATATAGGAACTGAGGAACAGACGCGAAAGTGATATAGTAGCCGAAAAGTGAGCATGGTCATTGTATTTCGTTGTGGAACATTCTCGCATTTTGATACCTTTTAGTGATAACTGCAAGATGTTCGCGTATGTGCTTTTACTCTCGCGAAACCTTTCAACAAAAGTTCATACGTCAAGAATAAAAATTTTGATGCCGCGAAGCATTCGCCAACGCAAAAATACCACATCCTCGTCTCTCTGAATAACGGCGGAAAGGCCGACATACAGGAGGGACTAATATTAAAATCAGCGGGTAAGTTGAAAAGCTTTTCAATTTAAGGCCATGTGAGCATAACCTCAACATTTTTTTTGACATTTTTTTCAAAACCAACTTACGTTCAGACGAAACGCGATATCGAGTTGAAAATTTCGGAAATCAAATGAGAAGCACTAAGAAACGTTTGTCTGGTCCTAAATTTTTATAATTATAAAAAAGTTTTTTTTTTTGAAAATTATTTAGTTTGATTTTTTCATAATTATTCCGTTATGTAGCATATACTCATTTTGCTTCATTTCAATGCCATTAAATGCCCTTTCATTAACTTCACATTCATGCCAATGCCTTTTAATGCTGTTCATTTTAAGTTTTTATTTTAATGCGTTTCATTGCGCCTTGCGCATTAATAAGCATTCAGACAAAAATGCAATTAAAACGCATTGAAACGTTCCAATGCGTTCCAATGAACTCCTTGTTACCGGGTGGGGCAGTGCACGTTGATCAACACCTGTTTGCTGAAATTACCCTTTAGTACAATGTATGATAACCGATCGTTAATGAATTGAATGTCGATAACCGCTTGCGAAATTCGTTTATTAATGAGAAAACCGGTTCCCAGTCTGTACCCCTTAGCTCCTCCCCAGTGCAAAGTATATTTATCCCTAGAAATTGACCCGAAATCGCCCGACCAGCAGGTTTCTTGAAGTGCTATTAAGTCAGTATCGTATTTGATTGCTATCTCAATGAGTTCGCTAAATCCGGCAGTATTTAGACTACGCGCGTTCAGAGTTCCCGCCCTTAGATATTTTACGGTAGTTTTTTGTTGTTGCAAGTTAGCCATTATAATTTCGTGGAAATCCGCGCGTGAGGATCCTATTCCGATCGCAGGTAAGTCCACCGTCCCAGAAGTGATAACCCCCCATACCTCTCTGGGTCTAAGTATGGGAGCTTTCGGACTTTGACAAGGACCGTGTCAACTTGTCGTCAGACACATTACAGTTTCATCCTCGTATCCTAACATCCCCCTGCAAGGCAGCGCGCCTACTGGCATCAATACACCTTTGGCCCTGTGCAGGCGAATCATTCCACACATCCCTTGCGGGCAGTGTCATCGCTGCGGTGTCCAATGAGGCAGCAGGATTTTTCCCTTGCAAGATTTTTAGTTTTGGTTCGAGTAGAGTTTCTAGGTGGATACATGCTGCACCTCGGCTTGCCAGAACCCACCCATTGCGTATGAACGCGAATGGGTGAGTTCCCCCAAGCCATGGTTGTCGTGTACCTATTTTCTACCAGTGCTGGGCTCACCACACTCACGACTGGTTCCTATCGGCTGTCCGCGACTGCTTATTCATGTATTCGCAGCTAACCTTAGGGGCTGTTCAGTCTCACGGGCCGTTCCTCTATCCGCAACCTGAGGACGCGCTACGTAGTGGTGACAGGAAACCCACCGAGCAGGGCTTGCCTATTTAAAATGATTAAATGTGCAAATAAATTGTTTACAACAAAAAGTAATTGTAAAACGCATAAATATATTAAGAATGATTTAAAATGATTATTTATGATAAAAAAGGTATGCCTTTCCTCGAATTTAAAATCGATCGTTTATTTTTACAACTGGACGCATAAAGGATTTAAATCTCCAAGATTTAGATGAGGTGAAAAATTTTATTCACTTGCTACCTTATTCTGCTAGATATTAAGTTCCCTTAACAAAGTTGCACGATTGTTTCTTAAACGAACATTTACAGGCTTCAAAATTTATAGTGGTATTAAGTATCCCCTCGTCTTTCTCAATCTTCGCGATATTACTTATAATACACTTATTTCTATTTAAAATAAATTAGAAGATGGCCATCTCTACATTGCAAAAAACTGGATGCAAGCAGATTTTATTTTCAAGTTCGTATTTCTGTAAATAAAATATTTATAAAAATATTAAAATAAAATATAAGAATGTGTCTCATAATAGAATAAAATGTGTTGGCTTTTCATTAAAAACACATTTGCATAAAAGCCATCTTCACATTTATAATTTTAATCAATAATATAAAGTTGTTTAGAAGTTAATCGAGTCACCACTGATACTACTTGAAACACTAAGAGGTCCACGAGATATTACGAATCGAATATCTGGGTTATTTTTTTTCAAAAAGACACACAACAATTGTTTAAACAATTTCCTTATTTATTTAACCAAATTGATTATTCTGATATAGAATCTAAAATACTTTTCGTGGATTTCTGTTAAAATTGCTATTTCTCATCGAAAATTTCATTTAAAATAACCATTTTTTAAATAACAATCTATGTATAAAAAGTATTTTCGAATCTATCTCAATAATTCTTTCATCTTTTAAGAGTGTCAATGCAAGTAAGTTTTTGCCCAAGTTAAAAATTTTGTTTATCAATAATGGATGGATATAATTTGGTAAATACATCAGTTTTATTAAAATAAATTGTTTATAACGCTGCAACTTATAAACAGTGCATCTCACAAAAAGAGCACAAAGGACAAAAAGTTTGATTTTTTGTTGACTTGTTATAAATTTCTTCAATCTAGAATCAAATTCATTAATTTAAAAAATAAAAATAACTCAATTCAATTTTTAAACAGAAATTGTATCATGTGCCGTAGTACTATGTAATTATTTATTTATACTACATATGAAATTGTCTGAAAAAAATGTCCATTACATGGATTTTATATTTTTTCCATAGAATCGAACGGTGCAATTAGTTTTTACGTTATATCTCACAAATTGAAAAATTATTTAAACAATTTTAGTTTAAATGAAGAAAAAGCATTTTTTACGTAAAATCATCCCTAGGTCCAAAAATAATTTTCCGTGAAAAATTATATTTTTCAATTATTTAAACACAAATTGTTAAAACAATGTGTTTAATTTATTAAGAACAGTCAGTCTTGCAGTAAGTTATATAATTCGCAGCCCTCACTCAAATTCTTTTTACGCGGCCATGCAGTTTTCAGCTGTAGCACAACGCCAAGATTTTTCACCATGTTTGCATTGCGAATGATTAGCCGAGGGGCTTGAGCGGTTAGGAATGAGTTGCGTTAGTCTCGTGTCTAGACTCTAGACTCTAGAGTATAGGTAGTTCTAATCCCCGCAGCGTGAGTCCGATGTTTATATTGCTGGCGAGAGGCACGTGTTCTCGCACGCATTGCATGAGAATCACGAAATGCGGGTGACGTGCGTCGCACGCATTGTTATCTGGGTATATCACACTTACTCGTATAGACGGACAATATGAAATCGATGACACAATACCAAAGAAGATTAAAAATATTTATTAATCCAACTTTTTGTTGATGGGACACATTGAGAGACAAATCAATTTATAAAATTTGAAAAACTCTATGACCTTTACATGGGAAAATTCGTAAATGTGTTTACAACTCAGAAAAGAAAAAACCTCCGTTTTAGGAAAGTACCAGTTTTGAAAGTACCTAATTTTTTGTGTTGATGTAGTGACTTTTTTGCGTGCGATTATTATACAAAAATTTTTGTCATTTTCGGAATGAACAATATCACAGAAAAAACTGGGGTTTCCATTAGAACCCATTTTTGGTTCCAAAGGAGCTGCAACAAAAATGAACCCCACTTGCTGAAAAGGAACCCAAAACGATAAATGAGCTCTAAATGATACCTCACTTGGGGTTCGAAAGGATCCCAATTGTAAATGAGCCTATTTCTAAAGAACCTATTTTTCGCTTTGCCCACTTCGACATTTTGTTTAATTAATAATACAATTTTTACCTGAAAGCACACATGTAATCAACCTCTGATGGGCATAACTTGATGAAGACAATGAAGGTACAAAATATTACTGTAATTAAAATAGATACAGCTCCCTGGCACTCAAAGCTAAAAATGGGCACACATTTGACTGCC
>CAKNYM010019290.1:0-16517 GCA_932195095.1 Andricus curvator
AAGAGGGGGGTTATAGTCTGTCTCTCCATAGTGCTAACCTTACTACTTATAATATATAAATATAATGAAATGTCTACCATAGACGAAAATTCTATTTATATTCGAGATGGAAATAATTCGGTTTGATATTTTCAAGAAGTATTTAGCCTTATAAATTGAGCTTTATTTAGATGATTTATGCTTCTAATTAGATTCATTTTGTATTTGTATATTTTCAACAGGTGGCATATTGCTTCTAATTTATCTAGATTTTATGAATAATTCGATTCAAAAATTCATTGAAAAATATTTTAATAAATGTTAATTCTCATTTGAATGGATTTCAATTTGGGTGTTCTTCAGTAACATAACAATAGAATTTCCGCGTGCGTATCGCACGGTATGTTCTAGTAAATTTTAAAATCGTTGAAAATGTACTTTATGGTAAGAGGAAACGGAAGCCCTGGAACATCGCTCATTTTTAGAATTTTAAGAATTATTAGTTCAGTGTACCAATACTTTTATAGTTATTATAATGAAGAATAATTCTTATGATGCCATTCTATGAATAACACAAGACATATTCCAAATACCTGATAGGATCACATGAAACGATTTCTATAAACGAGCTATTAGTGTAGCACTAATTAGCCACCTTTCTTATTATAACAGGTACTTTAGACGAATACATTTCGTTTAAAAACCTAGTATTTGAACTCAAAAAACTATTTCAACAGTATAAATAACGTGGAACGATATTTAAAAGTGATATATTACCGAATAGAGATGTTCGAAAAATTTTTAACGCCTCGTAGTTAAGATTTCTTTTAAAATGTTTATTTCAAAAGAATGATTTTTGAACGGCCCGTGTACCACTACTGTTGTAATTATTATAACAAATAATACTTGTGATGCCATTCTGGAAATAACACAGAACATATTTTAAATACCTAATAGGAATCAAATGAATCGAATTTTATAAACGAGCTGTTAGCGAAGCACTAATTAGCCACTTTTCTTATTATAATAGGTGCTTTCGAGAAATACACATTGAAATATCAGCCGAATATACTCCATGTAATTAATCACGTGAAAGTTTGCCAAATGTTCTTAAAATAATAGAATTAACGGGGAAGGACTATTAAAAAGAATGTATTACTCTAGCTACTATTCCTTTTGTGATTTATTATCAGCCAAATAATCTTCTTCGACGTCACTTCCTCCTGCATACCTTTCAATGGTTCCTTCCAGTTTTCCAATTTTTTCCATCAACTCTTCATATGTAAGGTTTTCATCGTTTTTATCATCATCATCGTCCTCATCTCTGACAGAGTCGCGATAACGCTGCTTGGTAATTCTTATTACTTCTCTCATTTCTGTTTTATATTCAGATATGGAGTCAGGTCCTTTAAAAAATTGACACTTCTGCGCAGATACTGAAAAAGTATTCTTTTTAATAATTGTGACCATTCCATAATTGTGATCATTCCATGTGAAGTAAGATACCACCAAATAAGTGAGCACTTGCTTCAAAGCAGTACTTAAGAATTTCCTTACTTTCGTTCCATCCAGTGTAAGGAGATGTCGATACTGAAAAAATAATCATAATTTACTAGTCTTTTATATCAGAATTCATAACAGTCTATAATGTCAACATTTCTGACCGTTAAAAGTTTAAATGTACCCTCACTTTAAAAAGTATTACCAGTTTTGGACGTTTTGCCTCGCTTTCTTCTGTAGCTACATCAAGATCGACAAATTCCTCAACTGTGGTTAAAGGAAAGCCCTCAATCGGTCCATACAAACTTTCCATACATCGAGCTTCTAGTTTCTGTTGATCATCTAGGATTATAAATATCGAGTTGTCAACCTTTTTTGATAACAATTCATGCTGGTGCAGTATCTTAACATTTTGCTCCTTGACAATCCTAAAGTCATAATTTTTTAAGTTAGGACAATTTTTGTAAATCAGGATGGCATACATTATCAATTTTCTACCCAAAAAGACGAATGCTTAACAAAATAGTTTAATTTTTGACCAGAATAGATGAATTCTGAACCAAAAATATAATAGTGGACTTTTCAATTAAAAATAATTAAATTTCAACCAAAAAAGATTAATTTTCCATGAAGAAAGATGAATTTTGAACCAAAAAATATTACTTTTTAACAAAATAGTTGCATTTTCAAAAAAATAATAAAAATTTTCTTAAAAAAGTCTAAAATTTTCTGTTATGTTATATGAAATGGTGAGTTAGCGGTGAAATGTGTATTGGTTATAATAAAGTTTATTTTACACAAACATCCAGATAAATGAACGTTTTATATAAAACAGAAAAACAAACAGTTTAAAAAATAGAAAACAAAGTTAAGACACTATTTGGCATGTTATTTTTGAAATGTACAAATTGTAATATAGTCTCGACCAAATCGGAGAGCGAGTTCCGCGTTTGGTGACTGTGGAAATTGTAATGAATTGAGTACAAAAGTGGTAAGTCTCGATGAACAGTTGAAGTCTCCAGAAATCTACGTACAACAATAGTAGGGATGAAATTCCTGAGTATCTATTGGTTGGTTACAAAGAGGGTGGGAATCGAAGTCTACACCCACGTCGGCATGATCGAGGCGGCAGGCCCTGAATACCTGACCCAAACCGAACGAAACCCAGGATGAGTAAAACCCAAAATTGTAAAGTAGAGACAATAAATCTGCAAGCTGAAATTGGCGACGAAAGCAATTTTAAGAAAGGATGAGTTTTCCCTGGAGATACCTATTAAGAGCTTAGGATCTGGACCTAGACAATTTTGGTCACTTGGTCGTATCATAAAATGCAGCTGCTTACCCTAAACTTTAATTACATGGTTTTGAGAATTCATTGAATTATTTGAATAGACAGAAATGCTGAGAGAAGATTACCCTGAACTACTTTAAGGATTTGATATTTAGTATTTAGAAATTTGACGACACAACATTTTTAACAAAGAGAGATGAATTTTGGACCAAAAATATATTAGTAGGTTTTTCAATCAAAAATAATTCCCTTCCAACCAAAAAAGATTAATTTTTAATTAAAAAAGATTATATTTTAAAGAAAAACGGCGAAACCACGCTGAAAACACCAGTTCTCGTAAGATCACTGAAGTTAAGCATTGTTGGGCGCGGTTAGTACTTGGATGGGTAACCGTTCAGGAATACCTGCGTGCTGTGGGCCCGTCGTGGGTGTGGTGGGCCCACATTGGTAGTAAATATCCACCTAGAAACACTACCCGAATCGGGTAGTGAGGCAATGAACTTTCGAGTTCGAACTGCTAATCTATGTATTGTGACGGGGTAATTTGTACCCCGCACAAATACATCTAAATCTATGAAAATTAGCGTCAAAAATCTTTCTACTGGGGATATGAGTTTGGAATCACGGATCGAATCCACGGACTGTCTGCGAACAGTACAATATTAGCCGTGAATATAAGAGTTCCGCGGCTAATATTTCAAAGAATTCTAGTTTTGTTGTGATCAGAATTATTATATTAAATATTGAAGACTGTTAACGTCAATAACAACTCAAATTCTAGATGAGATATTAGCCTAGAATATGAGAGTTCGACGGCTAATATCACATCACAACGTCATAATCAATTTTATATTATTATTGGTAAATTATATAAACTCACCTTGACTGTTACATTAAATTAAATCAGTTGAAAATATGAATGGTTCATCACCTGTCAAAAACTGGGAGGTTAGGCCATCCGACCTGAATCACCAAATTGTCAGACCAATGGGTTCCATGTGCCTTATTATATTTTATTTTATTTTAATTTCTCTTGTTTTTCTTGTTTATTTCATATTCAACTCGGGTGGAAGGGTGGATCAACCACCCCCCCACACAACAATAACAACAACTGTCAGATTGTACGAGGTTGGCTGCATTGGATGTCTGCTGTCACCAGGGACTAAGAAGAGGAGATTTTCCTGGCGCATGCGTAATGGACGGGATTCCCATACGTGCAAGAGCGCCCGGAAAAACTAGGAGCAAGCGGCCATGGAGAATCTGCGTGCTGACCTAAGTCAGCCCCACCCCTGGACCATCGACTAGTAGCATATAACGCAGGTGGACTGTGCGCCACCACGTAGCGGGGGAACGAACCTGGGGGTTGTCCTTCTCTTTCGCTCGTCCTCTCACTCTATATTTCGACGCTCGTACTCGGGTGGCGCTCCGACTCCTATGAGAGGGAGAACGGGGACGCCACTCTTAAAATATTCATTCGTGATTCTGGACTCGTCGTGTGTCGAAGTGGTAGGCACACGCCGTTGAAATTTGCTAGTTGCTGACCTCGGTCAAGGTCACGGGTTGCCATTGAAGCCGTGAAAGTAATTTAAAAAGCGGAAAATTTCGCGAATGTTGTGGGTCGGCATGGAGCCCCAACAATGATTGATTGAGCGAATGTGGGGTCGAGTGTACTCCGCCCCCTTACTCCGCCACTCTACCGGAGCTAGAGGGTAAATAAACCATTTTCTCAGTAGGAGATTTTTATACAATGGTAAAGTGGTTCTTCTGGTAGTTTTGGAGTTGTGAAAAACTACCTGGCGCCCTTCAGGCATTTCTTGGACTCATTTTGGGTCCAAGCTTTTAGTAATCAACAGAATTGGGTCTTTGCATTGAAAATAAAGTTATAAATGACGCCCGACGTAGGGGCTTCGGTGACGCAGAGGGAAGTGTAGAAGGAGTTGGAAACGGAACAAAATGGAATTTGAAGTTCCACTCCTAAAATAAAATTAGAAATTAAAATTTGAAAGTGAAAGTCGTAAGAATTTAATCGGAACAAATAAAGTTCCAATCATAATGGTAGTTGTTTTGAAGTTTGAGGTGACTGGTGATAAGAGAGAGTGAATCACCACACATGAATATAATTTGAATGGCGATTCAGGTGTTGATAAACACGGACCAATTAAATTTCATCAATATTAAATAAAATATTGTTCTAAATAATTTTTAAAAATAAGTGAAAATAGCAAAAGCGAATTATCATTAAAAATAAACAAAATCAAAATGGAGTTGAAGTTTAAATAAATTCTATTTGGGTTTAATCAAAACAAATACACTTTCCTTTCAGAGATGGAACTGAATGATAATTTATTTTAAAATTTAAATAAAATTTTTTTTAAATTAACAATGAACAATTACAGACGTTTGATGAAGTTTGACTGGTCAGACAATTAAAGCCAGGGTTGCATTGAAATGACATTGACATAACCTCAATGTAATATTAAATACTACTCACCTAAATTAAGTAATGGTGATTACCTGTCAGTTAAAAATTGTTTATTTATCCTTTTTGATGTATCAAGGATAAATGGACAAAACTGAAGTTGCATTGCAGCGGCAATGACATAACCTCAATGCAATATTTGAATAATAATCACCTAAATTATCTGGTAATGGTTATTGGTCAGTTCAAAATTGTTTCTTTGTCCTTTTTGATGTACCAAGGACAAAGAGACAAACGACCCTAAGGTTGCAGAGTAGTGACCCCAACATAACCTCAATGTCACCTGGCAAATAAGTCCCCTACTGAAATAGTAGTTGTTATTGGTCAGTTAGGCATTGTTTGTTTATCCGTTTGATGTAGCAAGGATGAACAGACAAAACTGAAGTCGCATTGCGATAAACCGAACATAACCTCAATGTAACTTGGATTGATCAATCCAATAATCAAAGAACGGCAATAGTGGGGATCTAATAATAAACCCAGATTCACCTCTGGCTTCAACGATTATATTTACCTGGATTTGCGTATTGCGCCAGGATAATTGAAAATTTAATTGAATTTAATCTGTTTTATGTGCATGATAAATTAAAGTCTAATTGATTATGTTTACCTTGATTATTGATGTGAAAATGCTTTGAATTTTGGTTTTGATTGTGATTTGAAACTTTGATTTTTTTTTGTACTTTGAAATTTTGAATTTTATTGTGGGATTGCATACCAATTCAAGATGGCGGATGAGCGGGACATTGAGATCCCACCTTACGTGTTGTCAATGTCTGAGGATGACCTCAGACGATACTTAAGCGAAAGGGGACTTGACATATCGGGATCCTTAGAGGTTCTACGGGCCCGGGCCATACGGTCCCTGAGAAGGACAGTTTCGGTACCGGAAGTGACCAAATTCTCGGAAGGTGAACCGGAAATGGACATGGGTGGCGTGCATCACCCGGTAAAATTACAGGAGGTTATCGATGACATTGTAGGCCGCGTGTTACTCCACACGGAGAGAGACCCCTCGCGTAATGGTAGTGAGGTAGATCCCTACGACGAATGCTTGAGTGCCGCCCGGAGATTATTCGAATCTCCAGCTTTCAGTACTGGGGGGCAATTAAGTAACCGCCCCTGTGAACCACATTCCGTACCGTCATACTCGGGTAAAACTACCGTCCATACTTCGGTTACAAGTACCTCCTCCGTGTTCTGCTATACGAGGCCAGTAATGACCTCGATTCCTTACGCACCCAATAATATTGAAATGAATGGGGGCTGCGGGGCCGGGTACATTCCTTGCCTTTATGATACAATTGCTGCGCAGGCACCATCACGAAGTATAGTGTCGGTAGGAGTCGACACCGAGTCGCAACACGTGTACACTCAAAATGGAGCCATTTCACGGTACTCCACAAATCATCGCGCGCGTCTTGAGGGGGCTAACCCCACACGAAGCCCTCCATATAGGGGACGGGAAAATAACCAGTTGACGTCATCGTTCCAACACGACCAAATACAAAGTCAGTTAGCTCGTGAACACGTTCAGACGGGTACTGGGTACAATAATATTCGTCCGGCAAACAGTTCAGTCTTCGTGTCGGCAGGGGCATCGCCTGGCCTAGGGGCAAATTTCGCGGCGTCTACACCTTTTGCAACTGGCCCACCGAGGTTCAGCCCCACCTTCCAGCAGGCCACGATTGAGATGCCTTGCCCCACAATACCACAGTATTCGTCCATCTTCGCTCAGCCTAATCAGGCAAGAGGGGGACGAAGCCCTCAAATTCAATATTCCCACACTAGGTCCCATAATAAAACGGTGGACACCATTGTCAAAAGATGGGGAATCACATTCAGTGGGGACAATGAAACAAGTGCCGAAAACTTTTTGACCAGAGTTGAAGAGGGGCGTTCGGTTTCAGGCCTCACTGATGAGGAGTTATTGATAGGGATTCCATTTATTTTGGAAAAATTACCCCTACAATGGTTCCGTTATAATTCTCATGCCTGGCCTACATGGCAACATTTCAAACCTGCATTTCTAATGATGTATGGAGACATCAACTATCAATGGCGTCTTGAAGAACAAGTCGCCACTCGTTATCAGGGTCGTGATGAAAGGACCGCTGATTTTCTGACATGTCTGCAGGGTTTGTTTCTGAAATTTCAACGCCCTGTTACCATGCAAGAACAGATGGACAGGGCCCATCGTAATCTCAGACCTGATCTTCAAAGGTCTATTCGCCGCTTCGAGTTTTCTGATTATAATCAGTTAACGCTACTTGCAGTTGAAGTGGAAAGAACGGCGAATTCAGATAAAGGGGAGCGTTCACCCCCTAGCCCGGAAGATTCATTCTTCCCTGAATTGGCTTATGTCAAAAAGCCAAACCATTCTCGTGGAGCGGGTAGGACTACCAGTGGCAGCGCATCGAGCGAGGCCAATTCCTCTCTAGAATCATTAGTAAGTGCGTTGGTGAAGCTGGTGGATAAGCTGGTCACCAAGACCTGCTCACATGATAAGCCTAATTCGGGAAATGGTAACCCAGCCAAATTCAATAACAATAGACCCAGTGCCAACACAGATAAGGGCGAAACTCATAGTGAGAGGGGTTTGGCGCAGGCCTCAGCCAAGCCTGACTTCACAAGACGGAGTCCACCTATGAAAAGGAGGGTTCACGTAAAAGCCGAACCACCTTGTTTCAATTGTGGTGGAGCTGATCACTGTTGGAGAACCTGTGAAACCCGATGAGCCAAGTTTTGCCATAATTGTGGCAAGCACGGCCAAGTTAGACAGACTTGCAATTCAGATCATTGTCAGGGAAACCACTAAAGGAGGGCCGTCTCAGGGTCGACGTCACTCCTGTTAGCCCAAGGCAGACCCTCATTTCTGCTATTAGTGATATACCTGATTCAACCCTTTCAAATTTGACTACTAAACCTGAATACATTCAGAACTCATCTTCTGAAACTAAACCTGAATTGACTCAGAAACTTTCTTCTGAAACTCAGCCGGATTTGACTTTCAATTACTTGGCTTCAACTCTTGAAGCGGGGAGGGAGACCTCCCCACCCTCAGTCGCTCAATTTAATTCGGGAACTCATGTTCCCACTCGTCTTTCAAAATCGCTCTCTCGTTCTAAATCATACCCATCTTTGAGTGCTGGACTTACCAAACTCTCAGATGTTCAGGGGACGAAGGGAGGGATCAATAACAACGCTTCTGAAACTACACCTGATCGTCTATCAGGGATTGGTACCAACTCGAGACCCTACGTCAGTATAACGATAGGGGGTACTGAAATCCATTCATTGGTAGACACGGGTTCATCTAGGACTTATCTGGGGTCAGTAGGATTACAGATACTCGGTTCCGGTGGTTATAAGATTGATTACTCGAAGGCGGGCGCTGTCATGATGGCTAACGGTACCATTGAATCTATCATTGGCGAGGCATGCCTGCCGGCCACTTTTTCAGGAACCACCCATTCAATTAACTTTAAGATCATATCTGGCCTAACTGATACTTGCGTACTCGGCATGGATTTTGCCGAAAAGTTCGGTTTCGTTCTGGATTTGCGTGACAGGCAGTTGTGGCTGGCTGACGAGCCAATCATAAAATTTGCGTTTGGTCCCGCGGACGAGGATGAGATCGACACTTGTAAAGGCATTGCATTGCTGGATGAAGCGGAGAAAGTGAGGTTAGACCAGTTTTTGAAGGGTATTATAAAACCAAAACCCGATAAGTTACCCGCCGCGAAATTCGTCGAGCATGTGATCGACACGCACGGGAATCCTCCTATTCGCCAGAGGAATCATCGTATGTCACCTAAAGTGTGTGACGCGTTAATCGCAGAAGCGAATATATTAATTGAGCAAGACTTGACTGAGCCTTCGAGTAGTGAGTGGTGCAGCCCGGTGGTAATGGCCCGTAAGCCGGACGGTAATTACCGTCTGTGTATAGATTTTCGACGGGTTAATGAGGTGTCGAAGAAAGATGCGTATCCGATTCCATTTATGGCGGAAATCTTGGACCGCTTAAATTCCGCTCGATACATCTCAACCCTAGATCTGAACAAGGCTTACCACCAGATCCCTCTAAGTGAAGATAGTAAGCCAATCACGGCTATTACTATCCCAGGAAAAGGCTTGTACCAGTTCAAACGCATGCCGTTTGGTCTCACCGGGGCTCCAGCAACCTTTCAACGGTAGATGGATAAGGTCATCACCCCGGAAATGAGACCACACGCATTTGCATACCTCGACGACGTGATCGTCGTCGCTGAAACCTTTGACGAGCACTTGTACTGGTTGGAGCGCACCATTAGGCGTTTAAATGAAGCAGGACTGACGCTCAGCCCAGACAAGTGTAAATTCTATCAAACGGAAGTAAGGTTTCTGGGATTCAGGGTGAACAAAGATGGGTTGTTAGTGGATGATGATAAGGTCCGCCCCATACTTGAATATCCTCAACCCAGAAACGTTAAACAAGTCAGACGTTTCATAGGGGCTACCTCATGGTATAGACGGTTCATCAAGGACTACGCTAGAATCTGTGAGCCACTCACTCGTCTAACCAAGAAAAATTACAATTTCTTTTGGGGAGACGAGCAGGAAGAGGCATTCCAGACGCTAAAAACAGCCTTGGTGTCATCGCCGGTATTGGCGTACCCCGACTTCAATTTACCATTCTGCGTCCAAACGGACGCAAGTGATTTTGGTTTGGGGGTTGTAATCACCCAAATTCAAGACAAGCACGAGCGTGTGATCGCATACGCTAGTCGAGTGATGTCCAAGGCGGAGCGGAACTACTCGACAACTGAGAAAGAGTGCCTGGCCGTAGTATGGGCCATCAGAAAGTTTCGGTACTATCTCGAAGGGTACCACTTTTTAGTAGTGACGGATCACAGTAGCCTCCGATGGCTATACAATCTCAAAAACCCGACAAGGAGATTGGCGCGCTGGGCTTTGGATCTCCTAGAATATAGCTTCGAAATTTTCCATCGAAAGGGATCGATGCAACAAATGCCGGATGCACTATCCCGCATGTTCGAGGATGGAGAAATCGACCATATTGCGGCCATGATGCCTGTCGAGGATGATTGGTATGCCAGGCGGCGTGAGGAGGTGTTGAAGTCACCCGGGAAGTACCATGGTTGGAAAGTGGTAAACGGAAAGCTCCTTAAGTACCGAAACAATCCGCTGCTGGAAGACATCATCGAGGATTATGATGCTTGGAAACTGGTGGTTCCTAAGAACCTCCAGTCAGAACTGATACATGAAGTGCACTGCACGCCTGAAGCCGGCCATCTAGGTGGGGAGAAGACCTACCATCGTGCTGCAATTCGCTATTATTGGCCTGGCATGTTTAAAGACATCCCGGCTTTCGTTAGAAATTGCGAAACATGCCAGCTTAATAAACCTGAGCAAGCCCAATCACGTGGGCTTATGACACAAAGAATAGTCCAGGAGCCATGGACAGTCGTGGCAACCGATGTCATGAGTCCATTCCCTCGTAGTAAACAGGGATATGAATACCTACTAGTATTCCAGGACTTATTCTCAAAATGGATCGAGTTGGCCCCGTGGAAAAAGGCCAATGCGGAAAGCATCAATAAAGCTTTCCTTGAATTAGTTGTGACAAGGTGGGGGACACCTAAGGTGCTCCACTCGGACAGTGGCACCGAATTTAATAATAACGCAGTGAACGACCTTGCTGTGGAGTTTGGTATCCACCGCTCGTTCACACCACTTTATCATCCTCAGGCTAATCCTGTGGAGAGAACAAATAGAGTTCTCAAGACTATGATCAGATCGTTCATTGACCAAGATCATAGAAATTGGGACCTCCACCTCAATGAGTTCCGATTTGCCTACAACACGGCACTTCGTAGTA
Source organism: Andricus curvator (assembly GCA_932195095.1). Classification (NCBI taxonomy): domain Eukaryota; kingdom Metazoa; phylum Arthropoda; class Insecta; order Hymenoptera; family Cynipidae; genus Andricus; species Andricus curvator. The sequence continues at coordinate 11,131 of CAKNYM010019290.1, forward strand.
CCAACCGAGTGACTCCGGCATTTTTAAATTTGGGTCGGGAGCCCCGTCCGCGAAAAACTATTCGCAGTTTAAGGGAGGGGGAGGCCGAGTTGCCACCACCTGACCTTCAGGTCTGGACAACTCGGATGACACGGTTGGAACACTTGAGGGAACTAATGACCAAGTTCCAAGATCAGGCTTTCTTGAGACAAGCGAGATTATGATAGGAATCATCGCGACCAACAGTTCAAGGTTGGCGATAAAGTCAAGAAGCCTAATCAAGTGTATTTCAAAAAGGGAACTCACGTGTCGGCCAAACTAGCCCCAAAGTTCAGTGGCCCCTTCATTGTAGTAGAGGTAATCTCACCCAATATTTACAAGCTGGCGTCGCCAGAAGGAAGATTGGCGGGGCGGTATCACGCTTCCCACCTTCAAACGTATGTCGAGGACCCTGAAGATGAACCGAGTAGTCCGGAGGAACTGGCTGAAATCGACAGAATGCTATTGGAGATTCAAGATTCGGACTCCGAACTAGAGCATGTCGACGAGGAGGAGCTGGCGGAACTGGACAGGATGTTACTTGAAATCAGCGATTCGGAAGCTGAAGAGGAGCGTCGTAAGGATGGAGGGGAGGCCCGAGAGGACTCGGAAATACATGTTGACTGGGGACGGGGAAATATTGAGCATCACTCGGACTCAGATTCGGGCTTGGGCAATCGCATTAGACTCCGAACTCGCTCTTATTCGAAATAAGCACTCGGCGGTTGAGAACGGTAGAAAGGCGATTGCAACGTATAATGCGCTGAGGGTAACAACAAATCAAGGATGGGTTGGATCAGTTCTTATTTGGCGTCCTTCTTGAAATTGTTCCAGCCGTCACTCACGATGAGCTAGTGGCACGACTGAGGGAGTCCAGAGCGGCGGGAGACGGAACCGTCTCCAATCCAGCAGCACCAAATCGCCAGTTCGGGCTGAACTCATCGGAGCCCGACGAGGAAGGAGCGGTGGGAGGCGCCATCGCCTCCACGACGACGCAGCGGGAGCTGCAGCCGGCGTGGTCGGCCTCGGACCTGGAGTGGGACCATACACTCCCGGAGGGAGAAATTGACTACGTGGCCCTGGTCCGGGCCGAGATCGATGCGGGCCGGGTGGGCCTGCAGGAGGAAAAGGAGGAGAGCACCGCATCAAGTGCGGGGGTGGTCCCGCCACCCACCTCATCGGTGGCGCAAGGCTTGTCCATGGAGGAGCGGGTCCGAGCAAGGATCCGGGAGGATCCATCCTTCCGCCGAAGGAGGCGCAAGCCAACCATGTGGGGGGAAACGAAGGAGAATAAGACCCGCTGCGGGAAATGTGGGAGCGGGGAGCATCGGTGGAACCAATGCCCCCGCTGGCAGGAACCCCAGCGGAGGTAGGAACAGGGTAGAGCCCAGTGTAGGGGCCAAGGCCCCATGAAATAAAAGACATTCCATTAATCCTCTGCATTTGTTATTTGCATGAGTAAACTTAAGCTAGTTGAATAATTATCTTTAAGTCATATAAATAAGTAAATTCATAAGAATAGTAGAATAAGCAAATGTCGATTAAAAGACAGTAAGATAGAACTAGGAAATGGACGACCACACCGAACCAGCAATGGATCGAACCCACTCAATACAACTGATCCCTCAGAACGATTTTTTTATCTTACTTATTAATTATCAAAACTTTCGTTATTTTCTCGTTTCGTTACATACTTGGATACACCTGTGTATGATGGTGTATGGAACCCGAGGTCTGGCAATTAACCAATTTCAACCATTTTTTTTTTACAAATTATAACAAGACGGAGAGATGCGGGCACCTACCTGGTATTCGCCCCGGTGAGCCGAATCTTGTGAAGGGGTAGTTGTGACGGGGTAATTTGTACCCCGCACAAATACATCTAAATCTATGAAAATTAGCGTCAAAAATCTTTCTACTGGGGATATGAGTTTGGAATCACGGATCGAATCCACGGACTGTCTGCGAACAGTACAATATTAGCCGTGAATATAAGAGTTCCGCGGCTAATATTTCAAAGAATTCTAGTTTTGTTGTGATCAGAATTATTATATTAAATATTGGAGACTGTTAACGTCAATAACAACTCAAATTCTAGATGAGATATTAGCCTAGAATATGAGAGTTCGACGGCTAATATCACATCACAACGTCATAATCAATTTTATATTATTATTGGTAAATTATATAAACTCACCTTGACTGTTACATTAAATTAAATCAGTTGAAAATATGAATGGTTCATCACCTGTCAAAAACTGGGAGGTTAGGCCATCCGACCTGAATCACCAAATTGTCAGACCAATGGGTTCCAAGTGCCTTATTATATTATATTTTATTTTAATTTTTCTTGTTTTTCTTGTTTATTTCATATTCAACTCGGGTGGAAGGGGGGATCAACCACCCCCCCCCCACACACAACAATAACAACAACTGTCAGATTGTACGAGGTTGGCTGCATTGGATGTCTGCTGTCACCAGGGACTAAGAAGAGGAGATTTTCCTGGCGCATGCGTAATGGACGGGATTCCCATACGTGCAAGAGCGCCCGGAAAAACTAGGAGCAAGCGGCCATGGAGAATCTGCGTGCTGACCTAAGTCAGCCCCACCCCTGGACCATCGACTAGTAGCATATAACGCAGGTGGACTGTGCGCCACCACGTAGCGGGGGAACGAACCTGGCGGTTGTCCTTCTCTTTCGCTCGTCCTCTCACTCTATAGTTCGACGCTCGTACTCGGGTGGCGCTCCGACTCCTATGAGAGGGAGAACGGGGACGCCACTCTTAAAATATTCATTCGTGATTCTGGACTCAAGGCGACTGTCTCGTTTAAAAATTAAAGAGGAAAGGCTAAAGACGAAAAGGAAGGAATCGGACGGAAACTGGCTAAAAATGGAAGGATTGAGAGGACGAAGGAGAGGAGGCCGGATACTGCCAGGTAGGAGTCCTTGTGTTTCTCCATTATAATAAAATTTAACTTCTCACTTTCAACGTCGTGTGTCGAAGTGGTAGGCACACGCCGTTGAAATTTGCTAGTTGCTGACCTCGGTCAAGGTCACGGGTTGCCATTGAAGCCGTGAAAGTAATTTAAAAAGCGGACAATTTCGCAAATGTTGTGGGTCGGCATGGAGCCCCAACAATGATTGATTAGTTGAATGTGGGGTCCAGTTTTACGGTCGGGCTGAGTGGGCAACGGCCACTCGTATTAAAATTGTATGAAGAGTAAATATTGTAATTAGATTTTATAATGAATTAGATCAGTGCGTGTGGTTAACATGTTGACTTTCATATGACTTCACCTCTCACTGCGTCTTCCCCTTACTCCGCCACTCTACCGGAGCTAGAGGGTAAATAAACCATTTTCTCAGTAGGAGATTTTTATACTATGGTAAAGTGGTTCTTTTGGTAGTTTTGGAGTTAGGAAAAACTACCTGGCGCCCTTCAGGCATTTCTTGGACTCATTTTGAGTCCAAGCTTTTAGTAATCAACAGAATTGGGTCTTTGCATTGAAAATAAAGTTATAGTATGTATGTATGTATGTATATTTCAAAGAAAAAAAATGGATTTTCAACGAAAAAGAGGACTTTTGAACAAAATAGTTGAATTTTGAATAAAATAGATGAATTCTAAACCAAACATGTAATAGTAGACTTTTCAATAACAAAGAATTCAATTTCAACCAAAAAAGATTATATTTTCATGAACAAAAATACTAAAAATTTTAATAAAGAGAGATAAATTTAGGACCAAAAATATATTATTAGACTTTCAATAAAAGATAATTAACTTTCAATCAAAAAAGGTTAATTTTCAATTGAAAAAGATTAAATTTCAAAGAAAAATATGGATTTTCTATTAATTCAATTCGCATTCAAGAACAGAAACGAGAAAAATAGGAATTTTCTTAAATCCAGTGGAAAAAGATGAATTCTGTAGAAAAGAGGAAAGGAGGAGAATATTCTGGGAGAGTGTGGTCTGATATTTATTTCTAATAAAGATACATACTAACCTATTCAACATATTCTCATGTCGAATATTCAGAATATCATAATCGAGTGTTCTTTTCCAATATTCCCAGCCTTTTTTGCTGTGAGTAAATGAAAAACCCTTTGTAGTATTTATTTACTTTCTATGGGTGATTCTGAACCAATCTATTTAGATTATTACATTTTCCAAATAGGAAAAGAAACAACCCAAAAATTTTAATGTATTTCTAACATTGCTAATATTTGATGCATTCTTCTTTCGAACATTTTTAAATAAAAAGATTTCTTTCAAGAAATTAAGGTTTATTTTAAAAATTTAAAAATTAAGATGAAAAACAAATTTATCTTATCATGAATAATTTTATCCAAAATGAGCATGAAAACGATACACAATTTAAAAAAAATAGAATTCCAAACTACCTCACTTTTCGACTCATTAGAGACAAAAATAACCAAATGGAAAAAGAGGGAGAAAAAGTCAACCAAAACCAACCTCTCACTGTTTCCTTTCTCCGTGTTTTTATACTACCAGGGAACCAACATGTTTCGGGGCCAATTTAGACCCGCTCATCAGGGATTATTTATAGGAAAACTAAAAGGTCTGATTAATAGATTCTTATGCTAGTTAAAAAATCAAACATAATACCTGTTGAGGCTCAACGAAAATGTATAGATTTCGAGTTCCTTATTTTGCTTCAAAGCTGTATGTTGGAGGATTATCGTTTTCCATCAGCAAGCTCGACTTACTATCTCATCATTTTAATAACGGTCAGGCAGATGTTTGCCGCCTTCAAGATTTTCTTATTTCCAATCCTCGTTTATGATTTCGAGAAACAGACGTCTAATTTTATTGAAGGTATTGTCCATCTCGTCGCCTCTCTGCAACTTTCTTTACCACCTCTGCTATACCCTTGCTAATCCTCAACCCTGTAGCCTGTTTCATCCTCAGAACTTCAGGACATTTTCTATTTGTATATCTACGTCATCAACTACGTCACTAGCACCCCCACTTCAATTTATCATCTTTGATCCTACCTTGAACACCGATTTCTGCACTTGAAATCGTCAGTCGACAACGAGAGTTACCCTAACGAACAACCCTTTTCGCTAATCGACTAACACTCAATTAATCGCTCGCGAACCACTATCTGTATTCATTCAATCTTCATGCACTTACCTTTTAAATAAATATGAGTTTTTACTTTAATAGATTTAACGATTTATTTAAGAGATCCTTGTTCCTAAACGATCCGAGGAGTGATCACTAATGCAAGCTAACGTATAAGCTTGTCCTGTGTCGTGATCCGCAATGCAACAATAGCTGAAATTAAAAAAAGACACACACACACACACACACACACACACACACACACACACACACACA
>CAKNYM010019297.1:2183-15233 GCA_932195095.1 Andricus curvator
GTATCTGAGGGTGGGTGGAGGGAAAGAGGAGGTATTTGGGGAGTGGATGGAAAAATGTGGTATTTGGGTAAGGGGAAAGGAAAAATTGGGTACCTGGAGGGGTGAAAGGAAATAGATATGTCAATTTCTCTCACAGGAAAAAAGGTATTATTTGAGGTTGCGTGGAGGGAAAAATGAGGTATCTGGGGATAAGGACAGAAAAGGTGGTATTTGGAGAAGGTGAGGGAAAAGGTGGTATCGAGAAAGAAGGAAAAAGCGGTATCTAGGGAAGAAAAAGGATGATATCTAGGGAGGTAAAAGGAGAAAGGTGGTATGGAGGTGGAAGGAATAAGGTGGTATCACCATTTCTGACACAGGAGAAAGATAGTATTCGAGGATGGGTGGAGGGAAAGAAGAGGTATTTGGGAAGTAGAAGAAACAAGGTGGTGTTTGGGTGAGGGAGGAAAAAAAGTGGTATCTGGGAAGGGGAAAGGAAAAATTCGGTACCTGGGGAGGTGAAAGGAAAAATATGATATATTAATTTCTCACACAGGAAAAAAGGTATTATCTGAGATTGTGTGCAGGGAAAAATTAGGTATCTGGGGCGAAGGACAGAAAAGGTAGAATGTGGGGAAGGTGAGGGAAAAGGTGGTATCAAGAAAAAAGGAAAAAGTGGTATCTAGGGAAGAAAAAGGATGATATCCAGGGAGGTGAAAGAAGAAAGGTGGTGTGGAGGTGGAACGAATAAGGTGGTATTATAATTCTTGACACAGGAGGAGGATAGTATCTGAGGGTAAGTGGAGGGAAAAAGCTGGTATATTGTGAGGGGAAGGAAAAGGGTGGTATCTAGCGAGGGGATCGGAAAAAGGTGGTACCTGGGGAGCTAAAAGGAAAAGTTGGTATCTCAATCTCCGAGATGGAAAAAAGGTATTATCTGAGGTTGGGTGGAGGGAAGAAGGAGCTATCTGGAGATGGGAAGAAAAAATGTGGTATCTGGTGAAAAAAGGGTAGTTTCTGCGGAGAGGAAAGGACAAAGTTACTTTCTGCAAAAGTGGAAGAAAGTGGTGTTGGAAAACAGGTGTCTAGGTAATGGAAAGGAACAAGGTGCTATCTGGGGAGGTGGAAGGAAAAAGGTCGTATCGGGGGAAAGGAGGGAAAAATATAGTATCTGGAGATGAAGAAAGAAGCTGGTATCTCAATTCCTGACAGGGTGCGGTGGCGAGATCTTTTTTGATAATATAGAGCGAGATTAGGGAATATCTTCCAAAAGGAGCAATAAAGTGGTAGCAGCTGTTCGGAAACGCGTCCAACTGCTCTTACGCATTACTCGCCATTAGTCGACTGGCCTTTTTTATTTTGTTTGTTACGGTGACCCTGTACCGAGGTATGGCCAGACAGACGGCTTCGGTATGAAGGCACATGCCACATGAGCGAACGACATTGAACTTTTTCAGTGAGCCCCACGCCCCCTCTGATAGACAATGTGAATTACAAAGGGGTCCAAGTGTAGGAGCGCGCCCTTCCGCCGCTTCCGCTTTTATTCATCCAAGATCGCGGGCCGCGATCCTGAGTTGTCGAGATCGTGAAAGGAGAATGGGGCAAATTTGATACCGAGTCCCGGAAGTTTCGCGTGCCATTTGCTTCGCCTGGGCCGATATACTTATCCCCCGTCTAGAAGAATCAGTTCAAGACGAACGAGGGGGTTTCTTGAGTGGCGCGTGCCCAGTGTCTCTGGACTTGAGACGGATCGAGTTGTTCTCTCTGAGACATTTTTCAAGGGAACCAGCACTCCAGACGCAGGCTGCTCTCTTAACGACCTATCAATTTTTCACTTGCACCTGGTATACGTGTGCTCATTTAGGTTTGTATAATTCGACAATGCTCTCAAGCAAATCTGAATTTTGGATTTTATCTTAAAGGGTTTTATGATTTTCGGGAAATGATTTAGAATAAAAGTAATATCGATACTTGTGTTGATAGAACCTCTCGCGGACTCTAGGTCTAAAAATTTTGAATTATTTTTAATTTCCTTCAATTCTTCTGAGTTCTTTGAGTTCTTTGAATTCTTTGTATTCTTTTGAATTATTTTTAGTTGATTGGCATGCTATTAAACTTTGAAGCTTGAATTACTCTAAATTCCTTGAATTTTCTGAATTTTTCTGAATTCCTCTGAATTTCTCTGAATTCCTCTGAATTCCATGAATTCGTCTGAATCCCCTGAATTCGTCTGAATTCCTGCAATTCCTCTGAATTTCTCTAAATTGCTTGAATTCCTTTGAATCCTTTGAATTCCTCTGAATTCCTTGAATTCCCGTGAAATTCTTGAATTCCTGTAAATTCCTTGAATTCCTCTGAATTCCTTGAGTTCCTCTGAATTCCTTCAATTTCTTGAACTCCTCTTATTTCCTCTGAATTCCTTCAATTAATTCCTTGAAATTCCGAAATTATCTAAATCCGTCTAAACTCTCTGAATTCATTCCATTATTTTGAAAAGCTTGGAATTCCATAAATTTGTAAAATTCCATTAATTATCTGAACTCCCATGATTCTTTTAAGCTCCCAAAATTCCTCTGATTTTCTTGCACTATTTTGAATTGCGGGGAATGCCTTTGGACTCTTCAACTGTGTTTTAAATTCTCTTAACTTCCTTTAAATCTTCTGAATCCACGAATTAGTTAAATTCGATTAATTCTATGAATTCCTTGAATTCCATGAATTCCGCGAATTCGTTGAATTTTTGCATTCCTCTAAATTCCTTGAATTCCTTTGAATACCATGAATTCCTCTGAATTTTTGAATTCCTCTAAATTTCTTGAATTCCTTTGAATACCATGAATTCCACTAAATTTTATTAATTCCTCTGAATTCCATGAATTCCTCTGAATTTTTTAAATGTTTGAATTCCTTTAAATTCCTTGAATTCCTTTGAATTCCTTTAAATTCCATGAATTCCTTTGAATATCATGAATTCCACTAAATCTGATTAATTCCTCTGAATTCCATGAATTCCTCTGAATTTTATAAATTCCTCTAAATTCCATGAATACCTATGAATTCCATGAATTCTCCTGAATTCCATAAATTCTTCTAAAGTCCATGAATTCTCTCAATTTCATGAATTCCGTAAATTCCTCTGAATCCCATGAATTCCTCTGAATTCCTTGAACTTCTTTGAACACCATGAATTGCTATGATTTTGAAAATTTTTGAATTCCTCTAAATTCCTTGAATTCCTTTCAATACCATGAATTTTTCTGAATTTTTCAATTTTTGAATTCCTCTCAATTCCTTGAATTCCTTTGAATACCATGAATTCCACTAAATTTGATTAATTCCTCTGAATTCCATGAATTCCTCTGAATTTTTTAAATGTTTGAATTCCTTTAAATTCCTTGAATTCCTTTGAATTCCTTTAAATTCCATGAATTCCTTTGAATATAATGAATTCCACTAAATCTGATTAATTCCTCTGAATTCCATGAATTCCTCTGAATTTTATGAATTCCTCTAAATTCCATGAATACCTATGCATTCCATGAATTCTCCTGAATTCCATAAATTCTTCTAAAGTCCATGAATTCTCTCAATTTCATGAATTCCGTAAATTCCTCTGAATCCCATGAATTCCTCTGAATTCCTTGAATTTCTTTGAACACCATGAATTGCTATGATTTTGAAAATTTTTAAATTCCTCTAAATTCCTTGAATTCCTTTCAATACCATGAATTTTTCTGAATTTTTCAATTTTTGAATTCCTCTCAATTGCTTGAATTCCTTTGAATAGCATGAATTCTTCTGAATTTTTGAATTCCTCTAAATTCCTTTGACTACCCTGAATTCTTCTGAATTTTTTGAATTTTTGAATTCCTCTAAATTTCTTGAATTCATTTGAATACCACGAATTCCACTGAATTTGATTAATGCCTCTGAATTCCATGAATTTTTTTAATGTTTGAATTCCTTTAAATTCCTTTGAATCTTATTAATTCCTCTGAATTTTATGAATTTCTGTAAATTCCATGAATACCTATGAATTCCATGAATTCTCCTGAATTCCATGAATTTTTCTAAAGTCCATGAATTCTTCTGAATTCCATGAATGCCTTAAATTCCTTGAATCTCTTGAACTTTTAGAATTCTTTGAATTTCATGGATTTTTTAAATTATATTAATTCCTTAAATTCCACAAGTTCCTTGAATTACATGAATTCTCTTACATCAATGAATTCCTCTGAACTTTGTGAATTCATCTGAATCCCATGAATTCCCCTAAATTCCTTGAATTCCTTGAATTCCTTTGAATACCACGAATTCTTCTGAATTTTTTAAATTCTTTTTAATTCTTCGAATTCCTCTAAATTCCATGAATTCCTCTGAATTTCATAAATTCCTCTAAATTCCTTCCATTTATCAGAATTCCTTTAATTCAGCTCAATTCCTTCAATATATCTAAATTTCTTGAATTCTCCGAATTATCAGAATTCCTTGAATTTCTCCTAATTCTCTGAATTCTTCTGAACTTCCTGAATTCCTTATATTCCCTGAAATATCAGAATTCCTTGAATGCTGCTACCTCCAGTAACTTCTGTGAATTTCTTTCATTGTCTTGAAGTCATTGGAATTCCTTGAATGCATGGAATTACTTAATTTCGTAGATTTTTTGGAATTCGTGAAATAATTTTAATTGATGGAATCATTTGAATTCGTGGAATTCCTGAATTCTCTTTAAATTATATGAATTTTCCTAATCTCCTTAAATTCCTTGCATTTTCATTTGGAACTCAATATTAAAACCGCATGTTTTGACTAATAAAATCTACTGAAAAAATAATTGCTTTAGCTGATGAATCAGTCAATATTACTGTCATGTTCTGAGATACAGATAAATCAGTCATCTAATTTAAAGATAAAAAGAAAAGATAGTACTAAACAATTCTTTATTTTTAGGTTCTCTTAACTCTAGGCAGAAGCCTTTTTTCCCAAGGAGGGGAAGTAAGGAACAATTATGGAAGGAAAGTCGGTGAAGTAGGGGAAATTATGGAAGGGGTAGTAGGAGAAATTAGGGGAAATAAGGGGATGAGAAGTGGAGTAAGTAAAGGGAAATAAAGTGAGGGGAAGTGAGGAAAATAAGGGAAGGGGAAGTAAGAGAAGGAAAAGGAGAAGGGAAAATGAGGGGAGAGGAAGTAGAAGTGATGCGAAATGACTGAAATTGAAGTAGAGGAAGTGAGGGGAAATGAGGGAAGGAAATTAGGAAAAATGAGTGTACATGAGGGAAGATAATAGAGGAATTGATGGGAAATGGGGTGAGGTAAAGTAGGGGAAGTGATGGGAAATGAGGAGAGGAAGAGTAGGGAAAATGGGGGAAGTATTTGGTGTGAGGTGAAATGAGTGGAGGGGAAGTAGAGGAAATGAAGATAAATGAGGTGAAATAGAAGTGATGGGAAATGAGCGGAGGCAAAATAGGGGCAGTGAGAGGAAATTAGGAAGGCGAAGTAAAGGATGTGAGGGGAAGTAGTGGAAATGATCAGAAATGATGGTGACCAGGGGAGAGTAAGTGAGGACTGGTGAAGCGAGGAGAGGGGGAAGTAAAGGTGGAAGATTTTGGTGAATGTGGGGGGGGAGTGAAGGGAGGGGAAGTAGGGGCATGTAGGGTGAGTAGGAGAAATAAAGTGTGGGAAAGGGTAGTTTGATAAAAATTTCTCATGTTTATGTCAGATCTTGGAAATAAGTTCGGTTTATTGGTTTCTTATCAGCTATCAGTTATATGCTCGATTTAGGGTGCGAGTCTATTACCTTCACGATCTATTGATAAGCACGTCAAATCCGCCAACAACACACTTTTGCGGCTACCAGGCAGAACGATGAACCCCAACAGCTTGAATCGATCACGAATCCACCTAGCTTCTGTGATTGAATGTGAATTGTGAACGAATCCAATCGCGTGATTAAAGATGCGTTATGTCAGACACTTCAGGCTAATAACCTTCAGAAGAAAAATAAAATTTACCATAGTGGCAACTCACAAACTGCGATTCTCTAAATTAGAGTTCAATATGTATTTTTTAGCTCTGCTATTTTTCAATAAAACGTTTTTAATTTGTTTTTTAGGTATAAAAGTAACATTACGCCTAGGTCATCAATAATGTTATTGCAAAACAAATTTTCAATCAAATAGTTGAAGTTTCAACTCAAAAAAATAAATTTTTAACAAAAAATGGAAGAATTAAATTGTTAATTCAAAAAAATTAATTCTCAACAAAGAGAAAAGTAAATTTTAACAAAGTAGCTAAATTTTCAAACAAGAAGATTAATTTTTAACGAAAAAGATAAATTTTCGATCCAAAAAAATGAATTCTGAACGAAAAGTGTAATAGTTGTTATTTCAAAAAAAAGTAATTTTTTTTTTAAATTAAAAACAATTGAATTAAGCCAAGAAATACGAATTTTTTTTAACAAATGAGTTGAATCCTCAAATAAAACAGACTAATTTTTAAGCCAAAAAGACAAATTTCATGTAAAAAATTTGAGTTTTCAACACAAAAATATGAATTTTCTAACAAAATAATTGAATTTTCAACCCAAGAAAGACGAGTTTTCCACAACATAAATGTATTTTTAACTGAAAACGAGAAATTTTTTAGCAGAAATGGAATAGTTATATTTTCAGCTAAAAAAATTAATTTATAACTGAATAAGCGAAATTTCAACAAATTAGTTAAATTTTTAACCAAAAAATGAAATCTTAACTAAAGTAAATGAATCTTCAACCAAAGAAAGTTGTTTTGAACCGAATAGTTGAATTTTCAATTGAAGAAGATAAATTTTTAATCAAAAATAGAATGATTAAAATTTCAGTTAAAAAAAATTGCAATCAGAAAATTTTGATTCAACTTAATAGGTCAATTTTCAAACAAAAAAGACGAATTTTTCAGAAAAGGCTCGAATCTCCACCTAAAATAGATACATTTTCAACTTAAAATCGAATAGTTAAATTTTCAGTAAAAATATTAATTTTCATCCAAGAAGATTAAATTTCTATCAAAAAAGATCAATTTTCGACAAAAAATGGAATAGGTTAATTTTCAGTAAGAAAATGAATTTTTTAATAGAAGAAATGAATTTTCACTAAAGATTAATTGATAACAATATACATGGACTTACAAACAAATATTTAAATTTTAAAAGGAATTTTCAACCTGACAGTTAAATTTTTAATCAAAGAAATGAAATTTCTACCAAGAAAATGAATTTTCAGTTGAAAAATAAATTTCTTATAAAAGAAATGAATTTTCAATCAAAAATAATTTATAACAAAATACATGAATTTACAAACAAATATTTAAAAGAATTTTCAACCTAAAAGTTAAATTCGTGATCAAAAAAATGAATTTTCAACCAAGAAAATAAATGTTCAACTAACAAGATTGATTTCCTATCAAAAAAGATTAATTTTTAACAAAAAAAAAATGAATAATGGACTGAAGAAGATAAATTTTCAACGAAACATGTAGTAGTTTAATTTTAATTAAAATAATTGATTTTCAACCAAAAAACAAAATATTTTTTTACAAAATAGTTATATTTTGAACAAAAAAAGAAAGGTTTTTCAACTACAATGAATTAAAAAATATGAATTTTCGAAGAATAATTTTACAGTTGATATGTCAATACAGAAAGATTTTTATTTTGAACAAAAAACAGTTAAATTCAACAGAAAAACTAATTTTTAGCAAAATAGTTGATTTTTCAACGAAATTGTTGAACTTTTAACCAAAAAGGACGAATTTTTCACAATATAGTTACATTTTTAACCAAAGAGATGAGTTCTGAACTAAAATGATGAATTTTCAACCAAACAAGTAAATTTGTAAGAAAGTATTTCAACTTTTAACCAAGAAGTTGAATTAAAAAAAAACACTTATTTCAAACTAAATAATATTTTTTAGTCAAGGAAAAAAAAATAAATTAGGCATATTATAATTTGCAGAGAAAAATAATTTTTAATAAATGATTTAAAATGTGCATTTTTAAATATTTTCTTGAAATTAATTCAAAGAAATTAAGAATCACTTTAAATATTCCCAGGAAACTTAAGAAATTTTTTTTATCATCTTGAAATTTTTGAAAAGTTTTTTATTTTATTTCGAAATCTTCAAAAATATATATTTTCTTTCAAATGTTTGGAAATTTAAATTATTCTTGAAATTTTTAAAAAGCTTCTAAATATTGTTTAAAATTATTAGAAATTGAAAAATTTTTGCATAATTAAAAAAATTACCTTAAAAGCTTCTAGATTCTTTTTTGACAATTTTAAAAATCTTTTGAAGTCTTTTTTGAAACCTTTCCAAATATTCTTTAAAAATAAATTTTGTAAAATAAAAAATAATTTAAAATTTTCCCAGAAACCTGAAAAACTTTGTTTAATCTCTTGAAACCTTCCAAATTCTTAAAAAGCTTATAAATTTTGTGTTCGAAATCTTCAAAAACCTACAATTTGTTTCAAATTAGTTAAAATATTTTTAAGTTCATAATTATTTTCGTATCTTTTTAAAACTTCTAAATATCTCAACTTATTCGGATTTTTTCTAAAAATTTTTAATTTCGCAAAATTGAAATATTTTCTTAAAAATCTTCTAAATTCTTTTCCGAAATTTTAAGAAGTCTTTTAAAATGTTTTAAAACCTTTTTAAATATTTCCTCAAAAAATTAATTCTTCAAAATAAATATCAATTTGAATCTTCCCTGGAATCTCAGGAAAAAATTGTATTATCCAAAACCTTAAAATCCTTAAATCCTTAAACCTTAAATCCTTAAAATCCTCCTAAACTTTCAAAATCTTCAAAAATGTACAAATTGTTAACATTTTTTGTTAAAATCTTTCAAAATTTCAAATTATTTTTGAATTGTTTCAAAACTTCTAAAACTTGGAAATATCTTTTCAAATAATTCAAAGTTTCCCTAAAATTTTTAAAATTTTGTGAATAAAAAAAATATTTTTTTTCTACATTCTAGACTCTTGAAGAAATCCTTGTATGCTATGATAGATATACTGAAGAAAGAGGTCACAAAAATCAATATATTGGGTTTTTTGTTGACAACTTGTGTTGCTAAGTTACGAAATTTTCTACACAATTTGCTTTTATATTTATATAGCTGAATGCATCAAATCCTTTTGGTGTGGCCGGGGGGAAAGGGGAGGGGGGCCGGGGGGTGGATTTAAGTAAACAAGAAAGTATTGAATTTTCAAGCCAAAAAGACGATTTTTTTAAAACAGTTGAATTTTCAACCCAAAAATATAAATTTGCTACAAAAAAGTTCATCGTCAACCAAGTAGTTGCATTTTCTACTCAAAACGAAAAAATTGTCAACAAAAAAGTTAAATTTTTAACCAAAAAATATGACTCCTTAACAAAATTGTTGAATTTTTAACAAAACAATTTAATTTTAAATCAAATAGTTGAATTTTCAACAAAAAAGATTAATTTTCAACCAAGAATATTATTTTTCCACCAAAAAAGTCGAATTTTCAACAAAATATATGAGTATTTAACCAAATAGTCTAATTTTCAGTTAATGAAGAAAAAAATTTCATCCAAAATGTTGAATTTCCAAGCCAAAAAGACGAGTTTTTTCAAAAAACCGTTGAATTTTCAACTCAAAAATATGAATTTTCAACAGAAAAGTTCATTTTCAAACAAAGAGTTGCATTTTTACGCAAAAAGAACAATTGTCAATAAAACAGTTGAATGTTTAACAAAAAAATGACTGTTTAACAAGATTGTTGAATTTTAAACAAATTAATTAAATTTTTAACAAAATAGTTGAACTTTCAACATAAAACATTAATTTTTAATCAAGAATATTACTTTTCTACCAAAAAGTCGAATTTTCAATAAAATAGATGAATTTTCAACCAAAAAGATGAATTTTCAACAAAAACTTTATTTTCGACCAAAGAATTGTATTTTTTACTCAGAAAGAACAATTGTTAACAAAATTAATTTTATTTCACGCCTACCCCGAAAGGGAAATGGCTTAATGGTATAATAATTATTTTTCTACCCAAAAAGTCAAATTTTCAATAAAATAGATGAATTTTCAGCCAAATAGTTGAATTTTCATTTCATAGAGAAAAAACCATCCAAAATGTTGAATTTCCAACCCAAAAAGACAAATTTTCTGAAAAACTGTTGAATTTTCAACAAAAAAAGTTCATTGTCAACCAAAAACTTACGAAAGAAGAAAATTTTTTAACAAAACAATTGAATTTTCAATTTAAAATATTATTTTTACCAAGAAGGTCGAATTTTCAACAAAATAGAATGCATTTTCAACCAAATAGTTGAATTTTTAGTTAAAGAAATTAATTTATAACAAAATAGTTACGTTTTCAACCGGATAAATTAATTTTTAACTAAAACGATAAATCTTGAACCGAAAAAATGAATATTTAAACCAATAGCTGAATTTTCAATCAAGAATATTAATTCTCTATCAAGAGACGAAAATTTATACAAAATACATGAAATTTCAACAAAACAGTGGAATTTTCAATTAAAACAGATTAATTTTGAAATGAAAATAGAATTGATAAATTTTTAGTCAAGAAAATTAATTAAAAAAGAAAGAAATATTAACAAATTAGTTGAATTTTCAACCAAAAATATGAATTCGCAACAAGAAAGTTAATTTTCAACCAAATAGTCTGATTTTCCACCAAATCTTTGAATTTTCAACCAAAAAAAAAGAATTTTTAACAAGCTCGTCCAGTTTTTAACTAAAAAAGATAAATTTACAATAAAAAATGTAAGGTTGAATTTTCAGTTAATGAAATTCATTCTGAAATAAACTAATTTTTAACAAAATAGTTAAATTTGGAATAAAACAGAAAATATAGTTAAATTTTCAACCAAAGAAATGAAATTTGCACTAAATAGTTACATTTTCAACTGAAAAAGATCAATTTTCGATGAAAAATGTAATACTTACATTTACAATTTGAAAAAATTAATTTTTTACAACAAAAAATTGAATTTTCAACAAAATAGTCAAATTTTAAATCCGACAGATAAATCTTCAGCTAAAATGAGAATTTTCAAACAAATAGTTCATAAAATTAATTTTAAACAAAAAAAAAACGAATTTTCAACAAAATAGTACAATTTTCAATGAAATTATGCTCAGCTGAAATTAAGAATCTTCAATCAGAAAAAAAAATTCCTAACAAATCAGTTCAACTTTCAACCAAATAGTTGAATTTTCAACTAAAAAAGATAAATTTTTAACTAAACATGAAATCATTAAATTTTAAGTTTAAGAAACTAGTTTTTAACAACTGCAAAAAACGAATTTTCAACCAGTTTAATTCAACTAAAAAGAGAAATTAAAAAAAAAAAATTATCTACCAAATAGTTGAATTTTCAATTTATAAAGAACAAATTTCTGACCAAAAATGGAATTGCTACATCTACAGATGGTTGAAAAAATTTTTACAAGAAATTAAAAAATTTCTACAACTGTAATTTTTTGTGAAAATCTCTGTTTTTTTGTAAAAAAATGTACAAAATTTGACAGAAAAATGCAGTTAAATACAAATGGCTAATTTTTTCTTGCACTTTCTCATAGAAAATTAAAAAAATTAACAATAAAGTATAAGTTTCTACCATTCAAAAATTTCTATAACTTTTTATTGGTATTTTTTTTACTTCTTTGTAAAAATCTACAAAGTATTATAGAAAACTACAGGATTTTACTTTTTTTTTAATTTGGGTGTTTGAGGTCATAAAAACACGTTTAATTTCACGTAAATTACATTTATTACATTAAATTACATTAAATTACAATTATATTTATATATTTGAAAAAAATTTTTTTAAAATAAAAAACAATTTAATTCAACCAAAAAACTAATTTTCAACAAAACAGTTGAATTTTCAATCGAATGAAATGATTTTCTTTCAAAATCGTTCAATTTCGAACAGTTAAATTTTCAGTTAAAAAAATTCATTATCAACCAAAGAGAAACGAATATTAAACTTTGAAATTTTTTTTTTCTCCCTAAGTGTTTTTATAGATTTTAAAAAATTCTGAATACCAGGGTGGAAGAAAAATTTCAATTTTCCTAAATCAAGCTATAAATTACTATGGCTATCTGCCACCACAATTTGAATAGTGAAAATGAAAAAATAGTTGAAAAAGCAATAAAATTGATTGATTGCCATAAAAAATACTTGTGAACTACATTTCGAATGTAACAAAAAAAAAACGGTTTTTATATTTTGTTACTGAAAAAAATGTCACTGTACTATCTTCAGCGAGAGAATACTCAACGTCGCGCCGTTGAATTTAAGAGAAGTCATACATTTTGAAGAAAAGGATTTTTTAAAAGTGGAAACTAAAAAATCAGGAAACCACGCCTAAACTCTACACTTTTATTACATCTTGCGCTAACTGGACAAAAATTCGTCTTTTCCGTTGAGTATTCTCTCGCTGAAGAGAGTCTATTTTTTGTTGAGAATTCATCTATTTTGCTTGAAAATTAAACTACTTGATTGAAAATTCATGTATTTCGTTAAAAAATCAACTATTTTGGTAGAAATTTCAACTGTTTGGTTGGAAAGTACCTTTTTTGTTGAAACTTTGTCTTTTTTTGTTGAACTCAACTGTGAATGATTTCAAATTGAAACCTTTTTTGGTTGAAATAATATCAACTATACTCTGTTCAGCGAGAGAATACTCAACGTCGCGCAGCTTTTCCAGGAAAGGGCGGAACCATACATTTTGAAGGAAAAGATTTTTTTTAAAGTGCAAACTAAAAAATCAGTAAACCACGCCAAAACTCCACAGTTTTATTACACCCTGCGCTAACTGGACAAAAATTCGTCTTTTCCGTTGAGTATTCTATCGCTGAAAAGAGTATATTTTTGTTGAAAATTCATCTATTTTGGTTGAAAATGTAACTACTTGGTTGAAAATTCATGTATTACGTTGAAAAATCAACTATTTTGGTAGAAAATGCAACTATTTGATTGCAAAGTACCTTTTTTGTTGAAACTTTGTTTTTTTTTTGTT
>CAKNYM010019299.1:1930-12787 GCA_932195095.1 Andricus curvator
ACACACACACACACACACACACACACACACACACACACACACACACATATTTATATATATTCATTTCGTCTATTTGAAGCATAGTTCTTGAAATATAAATGTAAGAGTCAAATTTTTTCAGAGCAATTATTTTAGTAAACAAAGATCAAAACGCATTCTGAAATAAAAGTCAGATTTTCAGTCAGAATAAATTGTTTGAATTACTATTTTATTTTATTGTTTCAATCGTTAGATATAGTATTGAGGGCATACAAAAATTAAATATTTTGAAAAACCACACACGAGATGAAAAATAAATTAAATAAGCAAAGTTTTGATGAGAATGTGCCCGCTTATCGGGCCGATTTTTTCACTGTGAATGTTTTTTTTTACGAATTATTTATTTTGCAATTTTGCAATTTCTTGTGCAATAAAAATGTGAATTTTCGATTTTTCAAGAAAATACGAGAAGTCGTTATGATAATCTTGTAGGACCTGCAAAAAGAAACACTTTTCTTATCTTGACTTTTTTTCAAATTTTGAAAAAAATGGTCTACAAAATTTTCAAAATGCTCTCACTGTTTGAATTTTTATCTAAAATGGCTGGCTAACGAACTTGACCTTTAGTTTAGGAGACTTAAAGAGTATACCAAAGGCCAATCGAATCGGTCAATTCTTTCGAAAGCATAGGGCTCACAGACAGACATACATGCATACATACATACATACAGACACATTCGTAAAAACCTGTTTTTTGGGTTCAGGGGATCTCAAAACGTGGACATTTGACAAAAACCGGTGGGGGGGGGGGGGGCCCCAAATTTTACACAAATCTAATACCTTCTCTGGATGAGAATGTAAAAAGTGAAATTGGATAACTGTATGAGGAGTTATGTACAATTGAAAGTTAGCAGTCGGGGTTAATCGTCGAAAATTCGGACACTTGGGAAATTTTACCCCAATAAATGTAATATACATTTGATATAAAAGTTTTGAACATAATGTAGAAAAGTTCATATTTTCGACAATATCGAGTGCGAAGCACAAGATACGTAATGAGAATGCGTTCGTTAAAGCCGAAGGAGCTTTAAAAAAAAAGAGAATTCGCTATCACTTTGAACGTAACAATTTTAATCGCTCTGTTAAAAAAAATTGTATTGGTAAGTGAAATTGTTGATATTTAATGTATAACTAGCAGTTGGACAATTGTTTAATTAGAAAAAAATCGAGCAAGTTTAAGAGATATTTAGAAGTTTTAAAAAGATTTCAAAACAAAATATAGATTTTTACAGATTTTGAAATAAATTTTTGATGCTGTTTAAGGATTTTGAGAGGTTTAATTTTAAAAGCAATCACTTAAAAAATTGTAATATTTCAATTTGTAATATTTCTAATTTGAAATTGCTTAAAATGATATAATGTTACAAATTTTGTTACGAAAGAATTTGGATGTTCATAAGAAAATTTTCCTTCACTCGTAAATTAATGTAGCATCAAATATTATTTCATGCCACATTAATCCAGACGCAGTGCATGAGAGAAACACTTTGTGTTGCGCGTAACCGGAGAGCTTTTTGCATCATGCTTACGTGGCATTCCAAGCTCCCGAGGAACTGGCCTGCGAGCTGACCTCGAGAATGAATAAATGAAATTTCAAATAATTAATAACTCTCTTTCCCTTTGGGAAGGTAAAGGTGACCCCTTCCTCTCTAAAATCAGCCTATCGAGCGTGTGCATCAATGGATGCTCACCATCAGGTGAACCTGAGTCTGAGGAACCTTTTTGTTAGTGCACATATAAGTGAAAGAACGGGATAGCAGTATAAGCTTCCCCCGATGGTCATAAGCGTGAAGAAACGAAGGTGGGAACAAACGAACAGCCGATAACCAAACACCGCGTTGGCGCATATGCACACACGCGTGCGAGTATCACGCTCGATCTCACTCCCGTCGAGTCGTTTACAGGGCGCTTATCTCTCTAGTGCACAAACGCACATTCTGACAAGAAATATGTGCTACCATTCTCTTTCTTCCTCTTCCCAAGCCTCCCTGCAATAAATCCTTCTCGCTCTCCGCGGATCGACTCGACCACGGTAATGCCAGCATGCTCGAGCACGTGGGCGCATCAAAACATTGTCACTTGCTTGGTCAGCTAAAATAAAAACTAAGGTTTTTGATTTCCTGTACAAATAAGTAAATAAATAAATCAATTAATCAATCAATCAATCAATCAATCAATCAATCAATCAATATATATATATATATATATATATATATATATATATATATATATATATTAGGGTGGTCCAAAATAACGTATTTTCGAATTTTGAGCATCTAATACTAGAAACTGATTCTTCATAGAGTAGAAACTCTTGTGTATTTTTTTCAGATTTTTAAAAAAATAATTGAGCGAGCGCATCGTTAATCAATTTCTTATGGAATTTAACATAGAAAAACCTCTATTTTTCTTCGTGTTTGAATTTAACATATCAATTTTTGTCATAAAATAATGAAATTTTGGACATTTAATATTCAGGCTATAAGAATAGACCTCAAAAAATGTGTTTATTAAAAAACTAATTAGAAGTGTTATTTTTTGATGTACAAAAATGATGGGTTTTGACTAAAAAGGCCGAAAATGATGATTTTCAGGGGCTCATTTTGGGCCATAAATGTTGGTTCTTTTAGTTAAGAATTACAACAGATGTTCTTCATAGAGTCAAGAATCGATCATTCAAAAATGGATCATTTTGAAGTTCAATATCAATAAGATAATTAGCAAAAACTAGAAGAAATTCGTCCCTAAAAGGCGGAGAGAGTCCATAAATAGCTATACGATGATGGGCGCTCCTTTCCTAATCCGTTTAAACACTCTAAACTATACAATGAAACTTTTATACCCAAAGTTATAGGAGTATCCCATTATGTCCCAGAGGAAAATAAATAAAATAGATATTTGGACCCTAAAATTAAAAATTAAATTTTAAATGTATATTTATGTGATTTTTAATTAGAATGCTTGTATCATCCAGTAATATTATTTTCTTAATTAATTATTATTCAATTAGAAAAAGAAGAAATTGTTTAAAAAATAAAATTATTTAAAAAAATAAAAATGTTGAAAAAATAAAATGTTTGACAAATTAAAACAATTGTTTACCAAATAAAACTGTTGAAAAAATTGTTTAAAAAATAAAATTGTTTAAAAAATAAAATTTGTTGAAAAAAGAAATTTTTTTAAGAAATTGAATTGCAGAGGAAATGAAAGGTTAAAAAAAGAAATTTTAATCCAATGATGACATTTTTTTAATGATAAAATAGCTAAAAAAAAAGTAATTAATTAAAAAATAAAATTGTTGAACAAATAAAATTGAAAAAAAAATAAAATGGTTCAAAAAAGAAAATTGATGAAGAAACAAAATTGTATAAGAAATAAAATAATAAAAAAAATAAACTGTTTAAAAACAAAAATTATTTAATAAATGAAATTTCAAAAATCAATTGTTTTAAAAATAAAAAAATTTCAACAAAATAATTGTTTAGAGAAAGAGAATGGTTTAAAAATAAATACGAAGATAGATTAACAGTTTAAAAAATTTAATTTATTATACACATTGCAAATATTTCTACATTTTCAAATCAATGAATAATCCTTTCCCTTTTCTTTAGTGACAGAAGAAACGGAAGAGATTAAGTTTCAGTCACGAAATACGTACTTTTGAAATGACTCTTTAAGTGACGCTCTGTCACATTCTGGAAATTTCTGACGATACTTTTGAACTACTAGCATTAGAGCCTGTTTTCCTTGTTCATCTTTTGTGAGCAACAAATTATACTCCTTGATCAGAGCAACACCACGTTCTGCTCTATCGTTTACAACTGGCAAATTCCGTACGAGACGCAATCCGCGATTATAATCGTCTCTCGAAGTCCATGTTTGTGGATCGCAATCCAAGAAATCAGCACTGATATCTAATTTTTCGAAAAACAACATGGTGTTTTTTGTGACAAAGCAATCGAGAGTTAATAACTTGATGTTTTTTTCCATCGCTGCAAGTTCCTTTCGTTTCACAGATTTCTTATCACCGGCACATTCTTTGATAGTCTGCGACATTTTTCTTTTAAATTGAACGGACACAGTCTCATAAAAAAAAGCCAACCCAATGAGCTCCTGACCTAAGTACCAGAGATATCGCTCGAAATTCTTCAAACAAACTTTCGAAATCTTTGAACTTACAGCTTCATAATTATTAATGCTTTTCAGAAATTCAAGGTCATTATTTGAAGCATTTAGTGGCTTGTGCGATGTGAAGCAAAATTTAGTGTAAATAACTACTATGAAAATGCTGATTTCTCGAATTCCTAACATTTCTTTGGCACTCATATGAAATTGAGATCTGCAAAGAAAAATCTTCAAAGCGTAAATTGCTTTAGCCATCCATCTAGCATGATGATAAGCTCCTGGAATTCTGAATTTAAAGCCTCCGATCGATTGTCCTGCGAGAAAAATTACCACTAACTCCAGAAATTCCCGATAATCACATCGTGGAGCAGCTTTTTTCTGTAAGATAATAAAATAGTAATTAGCCTCCAAAATTGTTTACTCAATCATCCTTGGCTTGTAAGCTTGTATAAATAAAAAAAATGGTTAAAGTATTTTAAAGTTTTACCTCCAGCCTAAATCTCTCCAAAGTAAAGCGAAGAAGATTGTCTTTTTCATCTCCTATTATTTGGAATACTAACGAATCATCCATACCGCATTGAAAATTATTTTGATTGATATTGTCCCATTCAGATTTAAATCGTTTGAATATCAAAACATGTGTTCCACTGGTAGGTCCCATACACTCTTCGAAACTTGCTTTTAATATTATCTCGTATACGTGGTGGCGACAAGCTAAATGCAACAGTTTTCTGTTTAACTTATTTTCTATAAGAACGCAGGCCCCATTTAATTCTCCTGTGTTGGATGATGTAGTGTCAAAACATAAACCGCAAACGTCATCTTGAATATTCATTCTGTCAGCAGCTCAATAACTGCATTTGCTTGTGCCTCACCTGTTCCATTTTTCAATGTTGGAATTCCTAAAAGTTGGTCGACGCCTTCTCCAGATACAACTACAGGAAGACGGTCAACATTTTGATTTAAATTTTTTTGATTTGGCAGAAGTTTGCCGTCCCACTGAACAACAAGTTTTGTTGTGGGTACAAAGTTGCTTTTTATTTCGGCAGCGAGCTCTTGCCTTTGCACATCTCTCACTCTTCTAATAGTTTGACGACTTAAGCATAAGTCTTCCAAACAAAATCCCAAACTTTGAGCAACACTAGCGATTATACGCGCAGCCATTCTGCCGCTTGTTTTCCCTCTGTCTAAACTGGCTGTTACGGCAGGAGTCAACAATTTAATTTTTTTCACACGCGGTGAATCGAGTGGCTTTGAGCAACCTGGCAAAGGTGATTCCTCATCATTTTTTTGTAGTGGCAAAAAACTGTTTGATTTGTTCTTCTTCATTATCTGACCAGGCGTAATTTGACAAATTTGAAAGAAGATCACTATTTTGTGAACTTACTGTAATTAAAAAAAAAATATATAAATTATTACCGTTTTCTTAACGTACACTACCGACGGAAATTATCTGCACGCCGTTTATTGAGCTCTTGGTAAAGTGCCTTAATTTTTATAATATTAACATGAATGTCAAGCAAAAAACACGATTTTTTATAAGACCGTTAAGCTCTCTAACAATAACTTTTCATTTAAAAAAATAAACTTTTTGTCCAAAAAAAATGGATTTTCAATTTCAAAAGACGAATTTTCAACAAATCAGTTGAATTTTCGAACAAAAATATGACTTTTCAACAAAATAGTTGAATTTTTAACAAAATAATTAAGTTTTCAACAGAATAATTAAATTTTTTATCTTCAAAGATTAAGTTTCAATTAATTAGTTAAGTTTTCAATAACAAGCAAAATGATTGTTAATTATCAACCAAACAGTTGTATTTGCAACCAAATAGTTGAATTTCCAAGTGAAAGGGACGAATTTTCAACAATAGAGTTAAACTTTGAACGAACTAGTTAAATTTTAAACCAAAAAGATGAATTTTCAACTAAAACGATACACCAAAAATTCAAAATCAATTTTAAATGATGTTAATGAAAAAAATTTCACAATAAAAAACCATTTTTCAAATATTATGCATTACCACAGCTTCCTCACTGTTCAATAAAATGTATCAATATTATAAGTCAATCGATTCGTCTCGAATCAACACATCTTTTCTATTCTCACATCAACTTTAAATTATGAGAATGATAAAATTTTTACTATAAAAATAGATTTTTTAAATAATATAAATGACCATAACTTCCTTACTCTTCAATAAAATGTATTAATTTTATAGGTCAATCGATTCGTCTCGAACCAATGAATCTTTTATATTCTTGCATCAACTTTGAATTATGTTAATGAAAAAAGTTTTACTATAAAAACCGATTTTTAAAATATTATTAAGTGATAAAAAAATGCAAATGAATATTTTTTGAAATCCTTCGGTCAGTTTCAAGATATTAGGGGTGAAAATAAACCCTCCAAATTTCATCAATTTATCTGCAACCGTTTAGAAGTATCGTGTTCACAAAAAAGTGTGAAATCCACACACACACATCCGGACAATTGCTTAGAACATGGTATTAGACATTATTAAATTGAGGAAGTTTTAATTAAATGAATTTAAAATGTTTGGAAAATGTTACCATTACAAAGCTTCATCTATGAGGAAGCAAAAATGAGTCACTAACAGCGGCTCAAAAAATGGGCGTGTAGATAATTTCAGCCGGTACTTTATACTAAAACACATTGCAAAAATGTAAAAACTTACTTTGATTTTCTTCACATTGATTTTGATCTTCTTTAGAAGCTGTATCGACGACATCCAGCAAATAACCTTCGCGTCCTTTTCTTTGTTGTAAGCATAAAAACTCTTTATCTTCACCGTTATTCATTTTTTCAAGAGCAGTCTGAAGCGAGATATCAAACTAATCTTCGAGCTCTTTTTGGAACTCTAACTCTTTTGCTATCTGTATTTCTACGCGTCTATGTTTAGACTTTTTAATTGCTTTCCACTTTTTAAGTAAAGACTCAAGATTATTAGCTGAATGGGATTCGGTTTTTCTGGGAATAGTTGTTTGATCCCAAAACATCATGCACTTTTTAATAACACATAAAGCACTTTCAAGATCAGACTTTTTACAAGTTTTATGCTGATAAAAAAACAGTTGTAGAATTTCTTTGTTTGAGGGTAATTTACGTCCACGCAATTCCGCTAATGGATATCCTATCAACCATACATAATCACGCGTATTTGCCATAATAATCTCAGTATTATTATAATTTTTTAAAAGAATTGCAACTTCAATCAATCTAAAATTTTCACTTTTCGTTAATACTAAGCGCACGTACTCCAATACTGCATCCTTCGAAAATTTAGATCTTACTGATTGAAAATGCAAGCAGGTAAGATGGGTAATTTGACCATTGGATAGTTCCTGGGAAAATTATGGGATGGGGTTTGACGTTGTTGTTCAATGCTGAGAATCTACTCTTACGAAGAATAAAATAATTTTCAACAATGATAATACTTTATGTATGTACATCTCACTATTTGCAATGAATTGAGTTCACGTAAAATTAAATTAACTTATTATAATTCTTTAACTAAATTCAATCATTTATTCCTCTGTAACTCATTGAAGTTCGTCAAAGTTTTCAGTAATAATTCCTAATTTAAAATCTTGTGTTATTTATACTAAAATTTTTATGAATTACTATACAATAATTGATTGAACTCAGTTAACCAGTCAATAATTAGTTAATTATATTAAATGTACATAAATTAAACTCATTATAACTAGCGATATATAAAAGATTATAAATTATTATCATTGATACAATTTATTCCATTATTCTTATAAATTTATTACTTATTTCTTCAGAATTTTGAATAATGAAAACATTCTCAATAAAATCTAAATTCCTAAGAAATCCAAGGATTAGTCTAGAACAGGTGAAAAATGTACAAAGGTGGAAATCTGGGTCTCACTACCTGAGTCCAAAGTGAGTGGTTTACTGCTCCGCCCACTAACCAATAATTCCCTGAGAGTAATAGTCCGGGAGCCAGCTGGCATTTTGAGTGACACATTTAAAGAAATCTGAGATTTTCGGCTAGCGTTCATCTCGTGTTGCTAATAAACGAAGTGAACCTCAGCTTCCATGGTAGCGGTGGGTGTTGCCGTGGCAGCCACCCACGCACGTATAATTACAATAAAAAAAAAACAAATATGAGGAAAGCTAAGACTTTGTTTGTACATTTATTATGATGTAAATAAACGGAAAAAAGTAGTCAGCTGACTTTATGGTGGGGGGTTGCACGTCAGCTTCCTGTCCAAACATGCGAAAGATATGCGCTGAATAAAATTACACTAAGAAACCTGAAATTTGGGGAAGTAGTAGTCGACTTTAACAGTTTCACGAAAAAAATAGTTCGCTAAGTTTTTCGCGGTGGAAAAGTGCTCAGCTGACGACTGAAAGATCCGGCGGAACTCTATGCACGCGGGCGCGTGGCAGCCTTTACTGCATCAGCTGAGCACTTTTCCACTGCGATATCTATTGATTTTTATTAATAAAATATATGTATATGCACGCGGGCGTGTTTCGCCTATCTCACGGCATCAGCTGCTTCTCTCTCACGCTAAATTATGCAATTGATTATATTCAAATAGGTATTTATATTTAACACATTTATTGAGAGAAAAAATTTACAATTAACATTTTTATTTTGAAATACATATGAGGTATGAGACTATTTACTCTTCTTCATCATCGCCCTCAAACTCTTGCTCGCTTCCGTGGTCGCTGTAATCCATATCGATCATCGGCATCTGTTGCTCATCATCTGTAAACAAATATAATAAATAATATATTATAACGTAAAAAAGTTCTATAATTTTGAAACATATATAAAATTATAATATAATAATTCAAGAGCAAAATTTTGAAATGAATTAGAATATTATTTATAACAAGCGTGCACGATATAATGAAGAATTGTTTCAATTGTTTCTAAACTGTATTCTTGAATTAAAAACAATATTAGTTATTTTGAATATGAAAATATTAGTAGAGAGAAGTATAATTCTGACCTGCACTACTTTCTTTTCGTTCCTCGATGGTAATATCGCCAAGAGAAGAGGGTAGCTGTTCGCCGTGGAACCATTTAAACAAAAATTTGTTGTCCTCTTCTCTTTAGCCGTAATCAGTCAGATGCAATTCAGTTGGAACAGCAAGATGCGCATGGGCCTAAATATTAGTGATGTACGTCGTCCGAAGCAAATGTTGGTGCAGTTCGATTTTGCAAGGCGGTAGAGCTGACCCGTCGATATTTTTTTATGGCAGACCAAATATGTCATCGTTGTCCAAGATGTTGTAGGTTTTCAAAAACATAGCAGCTCTTGCTTCGCACTGTTAATTTTTTTTAAACCGTAAAGTCGACAAACATATTCTTTAATTGATGTAAACATTCTCTCCAACTCTCCGTCAGGTGCGTTACTTAGTTTAATGTAACTATCAATGTATACTGAAAGCCGGCAGTGCTGCGCTCAGTTGTGGGCCTAATGTTTTATATAATTGGCTAATATTAATAAAACGTTGTTTATTGCCGACACCGACTTCCATCGATATTTCAATTTTTCGATCACTTATAACGCTCATGCTGCCGAGGATTATGACGGCCACGTCAGTGTCAGAGCATCTAATTGTTATATATATATAACCGAAAGCGACGGTCCTGTTAGTCAACTGGGCTATCGTACTCGATCATGAAACTCCGGTTTTTATGAGCGTGCAGCCGAGACGAGGAAATACATCTCTGTATCCATACATATTTACTTCTGGCATTTGCGTGCGTAAATGTTTATTGTTTATACTTTTTTGTGTACGTATTTACTGCTAATATTGTCATTATACATATTTAAAGGTGTAATTGAGCGTCAGAGATAAGCAGCTGAGTGTGTTAGGTGCAGCGAGTCCGCGCGCATATACTCACTATTTTATTAATAAAAATCAATAGATATCGGAAACAAAGAAAGCTAAAACTTCGTAAACTAATAGTTATCTGTAACGGTTACACGAAAAAAATCGTCCGCTGAGCTTTTCGCAGAGGAAAAGTGCTCAGCTGATGCAGTGAAGTGTGCCACGCGCCCGCGCGCATAGCGATCCGCCGGATCTTTCAGTCAGCTGAGCACTTGTCCACCGATAAAAACTTAGCGAACAATTCTTTTCGTGAAACTGTTAAAGTTAACTATTACTTCCCCAAATTTCAGCTTTCTTAGTATAATTTTATTCAGCGCATATTTTTCGCATGTTTGGACGCGAGGCTGACGTACAACCCCCCACCAAAAAGTCAGCTGACTACTTCTTTCCGTTTATTTACATCATAGTAAACGTACCAAGAAAGTCTCAGCTTTCTTCATATTTGTTTTTTTCAATTATAATTATACGTGTGTGGGAGGCTGCCGCGGCCAGACCCACCGCAAATGCGCAAGTTCACGGTCACTTCGTTTAGTAGCAATACTAGATGAACCATTGAGCAAAATCTCAGCTTTCTTAGTTTTGGTCATAAAAAATGGCAGCTGGCTCCCGGACTATAAGAAAGGTGCAAATGCAGAGTCAGCTTGCCCGTTGACAGTTGACGAGTTTATGAACTCTGATGAATTTTCTTAGGTAAAATCAGCCAAAATTTTGAAAGCCATGCGTTCGCTCAATAATTATTTTAAAAATCTGAAAAAAATACACAAGAGTTTTTCCTCTATGAAGAT
>CAKNYM010019308.1:5050-18318 GCA_932195095.1 Andricus curvator
AGAACCGGCCCTGCCTATCTACTATGATCTTCTCCGTCAACCCTTGAATTATTTTCGTTGGGTGCCATTTGAGGATGTTGGTTTTTTGTAGGTGTTCGATTTAGCATGCTTTTCAATTTTCAATAAATAAAAGAACTACAAGTTGAAAGAAAATATCTGACATGTATTCAAAAGTTTAAATTACAAATGTGATGAATGGAAAATATCCTGTCTTTACCTCTCTAATATTTGTTATTGATTATAATCACTGCTTTTATCGTTACACAAATGTAATATTTTACTCTATGCGATTCTCGTCAAATTTATATAAGGCCTTTAACATAAATTTATAAGACCTTCTTTTGAGTCAGCATACAATCCCAAATTACAATTTGGTACGATCGATATAATCAAAAATACCTATTTTCTTTCACTCATGCACTCAGCTTCACAAATTTATACAATTTCTAACAAACAGTGTACTTATCGATGGATGACGAGGTTGTAGAATTGGTAGCCTTCCTTCTAGTTGTCTTTGTCCATTCAATGAAAAATCCAATTCATCTTCGTTCAATCCTGAGTATGATTAAAGAGTGTACAGGCGTCCCTGATACAATTCTCCCAATTCCAGCTTTTTTCTTTTTCAAATTTGAACAAATTCCTGGCACCAATTCAAAAGAGGTTCCACCTGGCTTGTGGAATCTCAAGATAAGAAATTACATTTTTAGACAGATCGCAGCAAAGCTCGCTGGTCTACTCACCTCGTCCTGTCAGACCAATCTAACCGGAAAATTGACCCATGAACCTTGTTCACTTGTCGTTTTCTCTTCCTGGGAATGACGATATCTACGTCATTCAGTCAAGTATAATTAAATATTTGGCCCCACGAGTATTATGACCATTACAAATAATTATATTTAAATTAAATTAATAACTAAATTTAAAACTAAAGTTGAAATTAAATTTACATTAAATAGTGAATTGAAACAGAATACATTTACGGGTTGCGAAAAACTACACAACTTTACTCCATATTAGAGAAATTTCCAATCTTATAATCCATCCATCCCCATAAATATATTTCTTTGGTGCGTTAATAGGAGCTTTGACCGCTCTGTAATTTTCCTAAATACTAAAAGAGAAGGAGGGATAAGAGACTTCATAAATTAGGACTCTATTCTTCAGGTGACCTGGGAAAATGAATACAATTAACTAGGATTTTCGCAGTTATCGTCTAGACTCTAGCATAGTTTTTACAATGAGGACCTTTTGGCCCAATTTATGATCGACTTACGAATTTCTGTCAGGCAGTAGTTGTTCAAGATTAGGACAATAAGATGATTCAAATATAGCTTATGGCTTAAGTTTGACGCCCATTTATCATTTTATGACTCAATACTCTGTTAATTTGGTAAGTTCTCAGGTTAATTTTAAAAGATTAGTTGAGACTACAGCATTTTTGTACAGGTATACGATTTACACAACATCTAGATATTCTACAGATGTCACGGATAACTTATTCATTTTCCTGTGTTTGAAGACTTCAAATTACACGAAACATTTTATATTTTTATTTTTACTTACCTTCAAGCTTCAAAACTTTGATATGTACTCTGTAACTATTTATAATTTAAAAAGCCACATAAGAGCTTTTATACCTGTTTTACGTCCTTAAGATAATTTAATATGAACTAATCTGGCCGGCGCGCGGGCACATTCTCATCGCGCGCTACGCCCACGGCTCGCAAGTTTGAGCATGCCTAGGGCGCGCGACTGTTGTTTCTCGCGCTTCACGCTCGATAATATATTTATCTCGCGCTGCGCGTTTGGTCTTCTTATTTCCCCCACATTTGTGCACAGACCTTTTAAAATTAAAGGTCAAAGCATCGGCAACTGTAATTT
Source organism: Andricus curvator (assembly GCA_932195095.1). Lineage (NCBI taxonomy): Eukaryota > Metazoa > Arthropoda > Insecta > Hymenoptera > Cynipidae > Andricus > Andricus curvator. Next base: position 6,932 of record CAKNYM010019308.1, read on the forward strand.
GGTGATTGTGAATTCTCTTTTGTTAAAGCTCCTTCGGCTCTAACGAACACATTCTCATGTTATTTATTTAAATGACACGTTTATTCCGCAACACTGCTCCGACCCAGGTTGCTGATCAATCTCTCTAGCGATCACCCCAAGAGAAGAGCCTCACAAAATTGTTATGTATGGTTCCCCACTTGGGCCCATTAGTATCCAAGGTCTTTGTTTCAGGTGTCATTCATTCTATTGCTACTCTGTTTACAAACTATTTGTCGCCACACTTTTCTGTCCTGGCATACTACTCTAGCTTCATTCACGTCCATGCATTTTTTCATGCAAGCTCTTGTGTTTCTATAGCTTCTTATGTCTCTTCGGATTAATGTCTCATTTACAGATTCTAACCATTCTTTCGGTGGTCTACCCCTAGACATTCTGCCATTAACTTTACCTTTATACACTTGTTTGGTCAGTCGTTCATCTTTCATTCTTTCAAGATGACCGAACCATCTTAACTGATTTCTTTCCCATGTGTCAACTATTGTCTCTTTTGCACCACATTCTTTGAGGATTGTCTCGTTTCGGACTTTGTCCATCAGTGTTTTCCCGCATATTATGCGCAGAGGTTTCATGCCGATCGCGTTAATTTTACTCCTGTCCTTTTCTTGACAGGTCCATGTCTCGCTACCGTATAGTACAGTCGGTGCGAATATAGAATTATGTATGGCCATTTTAACTTTTTTCGATATGTTTTTATTTGTGAGGATGGACCCTGCTCTACCGATAACTTGCTTACCCTGATTTATGCGCCTATCTAACTCCCCATCTATTTTTCCGTCGCTAGTGAATAGACTACCTAGATATACGTACTGGTCAACTTGTTCTAATCTCTCATCATTTAGGACAATGTTGCATATTGTTTTCTCACTTTTTCCCTCAAACACCATGATTTTTGTTTTGGTTACGTTAATTTTGAGTCCCATGTCCTTCATGCTTGTATGAAGTTTATTCAACATTCTTTGCAAGTCCTCGACTGATTCTGCCATAACAATCTTGTCATCTGCGAAAGCTAACCCACGTACCTTAACTGTTTGGAGATCTACACCTTCTTCGTCGAAGAGTGCAGTTCTTAGACACTTATCCATGAATATGATAAATAACCACGAGGACATAACGCATCCTTGTTTCACGCCTTGCATAATATCGAACCAGTCACTCAGTTTCCCATTTACCCTTACACTCGCTTTACTACCTGTATATATTGTTTTTATTGCTTGTATCAGCCCTCCATTTACTCCGTACTCTTTAAGGACTTCCCAAAGTTTACTTCTATTTACCTTGTCAAATGCTTTTTCTAGGTCAATAAATGCACAGAAAACTTTCTTTCCTACTCTCAAGCTTTTTTCTGTGATCTGTCTTAGGCTAAATATCTGATATGTACATGATCTTCCTGGCATAAATCCACTTTGGACTTCCCATATTTTTTCTTCTGTAATTTCCATTACCCTACGAATAAGTATTTTTGAGTATATATTACTTACGGTACATAGAAGGCTGATACCTCTGTAATTACTGCAGTTCAACCTGTGAGGTATGTACTCGCCACCGTATTTAAGCATTTCAGCGCTGATACTGTCTACACCAGCAGCCTTACCGTTTTTCAAGTTCTTTATTATGTCTCTGACCTCAGTGACACTGACTTTTTCAATTGGGTTTTCTAAAGCATTATGTTCTATGTCGCAGTTTTGTTGTCCTATATCTTCACCTCCTAATAGTTCTTTAAAAGAGTCTTTTAAAGCGTCTACCATCCCGTATATATCATATAGCATTTCACCTTTGCTGTTTCTCATGCTCGCAAACTCTGTATTTTTACTTTCCTTCAACTGTTTATATAATAGTTTCATAATTCCTTCAAAGCTGTTTTGTATTTTCCTCTCTTCTTCTGTTCTGATTTTCTCTTTACTCTCTTTGACTAGTCGTTTAACTTTTCTCTTTTTGTGTCTGTAATCATTTTCAAGTCTATTTCTCTCCTCATCGCTGAGACCTGTAATGTGCAACGTTCTTTCGTGCGCTTCTTTCTTTTCTTCTTGGGCTGCCTCAATTTCATCATTCCACCATGCATCACCAGATTTTCTTCCTACAACCGCCGTACCACATACTTCGGTCGCAGTTTCAACGATGATATCCCGTAGCAAAGTCCATTAATATTTGCTCCTTATTTTGCACTAATTTTTATTTTCAGCCACCTTGAAAAATGTGAGATTTCAATAAATTTATATTACAATTCAGAATATGCATTGTTATTGAAACATACTTATTTCCATTGTCACGATTAAAACAAAAACTATACGTCTTATTAAAAAATGATTCAAATACAAATTTTAGACCTTTTTGAGGTGAACAATTTTGCTTGTTAATATTCTTTCGTGTCCCCCATACTTTGGCCGGAAAATGGCATCTTTTTATTTTTTTTAAAAGCGTTATCATGATTAAAACCAAAAATATACGTCTTATCAAAAAATATTATCTCGCATAGTTTTGCTGTAAAATAGAATTTTTCATTTTTTATGAGATTTTTTGCGATTTAAACAAAAACTATGTATTTAATAAAAAAAATGGTCTACAGTAAATTTGTAGATCTTTTTAAAATTTTGCTTTTCAACATTTTTTTGCCTCTTACATAGTTCGAGCGGAAAATTGAATTTTTAATTTTTTAAATCTTTTTCGATAGACAAAACCAGAACCGTTGGTCAAAAATGGCTGGTTAACGAACTTGGATCTATCTTTTTAGGCCTTAAAAAAGTGTGCCACAGCAGAATCCAATCGGATCAATCTTTCGCGAGTTATCGTGCACATACGATACTACAGACTACAATTCAAAATAAAAAATTTTGTTTAATTTATGTTGGTACTTTTTACCCCATGTGGGCCAGAATTACCATTTGACAGCTTTTAAACTTCGCGCCAATTGCATATGCGCAGAAACAGCTGTTCATGTTTCAGATTTTTTGGATAATCAATATCTTTGACAATTTTGCCAACCAAATATTGAAACCCACCACCAAATAACCACCAAAATATTTCAAAAAGAATTTTTTTTAAATATAAAAAAGTGGCGTGCAAGCATGTAGTGAGCATGCCAATTTTGGAAATACTGTAGTTTTTGCAATTTTTATCATAAAATATTTAAAACTATCGCCAAATTTTCACCAAACGACCACTAAAAAATTTCAAAAAATATTTTTGCAAAAATATAAAAGAGTAGCTTGCAACCGTAAAGGTAGCACGTCAATTCTGAAAATACTGTACTTTCTGACATTTTTACCATCAAATATTGAAAACTGCCACGAAGTGACCTTTATAAGATCAACAAATGATTCCACCAAAAAAGTTGGATTGTATTATAATTAAATACGCGCAATAATAAAATGCTTTTTGTTGTAGAGTATTTGTTGCTTTTAAACTTCGCGCCAATCACATATGCGCAGAAACAGCTGCGCGCGTTGTCCCACATTTTTTGGAGAATCAATATCTTCGACAATTTTGACCAACAAATATTGAAAAACGCCACCAAATAACCACCAACATATTTAAAAAAGAATTCTTTTTCAAATATAAAAAGTGGCGTGCAAGCGTGAAGTTAGCACGCCAACTTTGAAAGTAGTTTAGTTTTTTCAATTTTGACCACAAAATATTAAAAACCACCAAATTACCAACAAAAAAAGGTTGGTTTTTTTTGTTTGACGTGCCAACTTCAGGCACATGGAAAATAAATTTCAGCATTTTCACTCCAGCCATAACCGGTTTAACCAGGCAGTGGAGCAGTCAGGTGGGCCGAATGACGTCAAGCAATTGTCAAATTTCCCTCTCTGCTCGGTTGAAGTGAGAAGTGCACATCTGTCGAAGGGGTATCGAAAACCCGACACCACGAAGGATTAGTAAGGAGTGGTATGGTATCACCCTATGTGTTTGGTGAGCAGAGGTGGGACGAGCAACTTCCAACAATTCGTTAATGTTTGCCACGACTGGAAAGCCGTGAGCAGACATGCGCAGTGCTGTTTGTGCTGTCACGTGTTATACCAGCTCCCCTTTGTTATATTTTGACATCTCGATGCATATGTAGGATATGTTCGTTTGTGTTTTTGTTTGGCTGCGACTATTTCGCCATATGTGTATGTCGAAATAGCTGTCGGTAGCTTATTTCGACATACAAGTATGGCCAAATAAGGACGGTACCTTATTTCGCTCATTGGAATATATGCAGGAGGGTGTGACGGTCAAAATAAGGCGAGTAGGTTATTTATTATTATATAGTAGATTACAATGAACAAATTAAGCATTAAAAAGGCAACTATAATTGCAGCAGCGAAACATGGGAGGCGACTTAACCTCAAAATCTCAGAGAGGGCTCAGAGGTGGCTCTGACCACCGCTGTCAGGTGGCGCAAAAATCGAATGCGCGAAATTTAAATTTCATTATACTTTACTATTATCGCTACAAATGAAACATTTCAATTTTAAGAAAATAAAAATAAATTGTCAGGGCCGAATCCATTTCAGAGTATGCAACTTCAAGTCACATAATTATTCGCCTCTGAAATATGTTGTTCATTATAGACTTTAGTGAGAGGTATTTTTTGTAGAACGCTTTAAATATATGCAAAGTGTTTTCTTAGAATTTTCTCAAATATATCGTTGCCTGAAAAAATATTCAATTTTTCAAGAAAAATGGTTTAACCCACATAAAACTTATAGAATGTCTCTCTTATAGAATTAAACATTTCACAAACACACAATAAAAAGGTGGAGTATATGAGAAAATCGTCTTTTAATATTTTCAGAAGAAGATTTTAATTTTCAAAATTTTCTAACTTCTCTTAAAAAATGTAAATGTAAAAATTAAATGTAAAAATGTTCTCTTAAAAAAAAATTTAACCCTACACAGTCACATCTTTTTTTTCGAACGAGACCGCCACACTGGGTCACTATGACCCATATCAATTTTTGATGAGCTGCAGTTTAAAAACTAACAGTTTTATTGAATCCAAAAAAATCGTGGGATGAAGTTTAAACATTATAGACTATATTATCATTAAGATAAAATAACAGTTAAAGTGGCATTATGTTTTTAAATTTGTTTGAAAAAGTCAAGTTTAAAAAAAAAATTTGCATTAAACCCATTTTGAATTATTATTTCTTTAATTCTCTTAGCTAGAAATGTAGGATGAGACAGTTTCAGAAGAAAAAAATTTTCAGGGTCATACTGAGCCAGTGTGACTGTCTAGGGTTAATTTCAAACTTTTATCAATTGGACAGTTGAACGATTTCTGGTTCAAAAATATAAATCCACACTATCATTCTAAACGCTCTAATTGAAGAATGAAACAATATATTTCTAAATTGTTAAAATTATATAATTTTGAAGCAATTATAAGTCAGAAACAATAAAAATGTAACGATTTTGAATTTTGTTTAAAACCAAAAACTTTTTCAATAAGTCGTTTGAAAAGAATAACAATAACAAAATGATTTGAATTATATTTTCGAACAAGATTTCGTTCAACTGTCCAATTGATAAAAGTTTGAAATTAAAAACCGGAGACATTTTTACAGAAAAATTAGACAATTTTGAAAATTACAATGTTCTTCTGAAAATATTAAAAGAAGATTTTCTCAAATACTCCACCTTTTTATTTTTCGTTAGTTCAATGTTTAATTCTATAAGAGAGACATGGTATGAGTTTGATGTGGGTTTAACCATTTTTCTCGAAAAATTGAATTTTTTCAGACAGCGATATATTTGACAAAATTCTATGAAAACACTTTGCTTACTTTAAAACAATCTACAAAATATACCTCTCACTAAAGTCTAGAATAAACAAAATATTTAAGAAGCGAATGATTCTGTGACTTGAAGTTGCATGATCTGAAATGGATTCGGACCTTAAAATTTATTTTTATTTTCTTAAAATTGAAATGTTTCATTCGTAGCGATAGTATCGAAGTATAATGAAATTTAAATTTCGCGCATTCAATTTTTGCGCCATCTAACAGTGGTGGTTAGAACCACCTATGAGCCCTGTTTTTACGAACGGATCTGACCAGCCGAATTCCTGGACCTTGTAACCTTTGCCTTTGGCAAAAGTTACGAAAGAGTGATATATCTGAAGCGTCTTCATTTAGCTGATAAGTATCTCCATATACTTGCTCCCAGAAGACTTGAATCTCTTCTCTTATTTTTTTTCCAATCTTCTCGGGTGAACCCGGTTTTTCATCATAGCCACGGACTAAGTAAAGTGACTGATAAGATGAGGATGTTATAAATTAATATAATACGATGTCTGAAATCTCCTGCGATGATGTTGCAGGTACAAAATTAGGAACATAGTGTAGTTTGGAGTTCGTCTTTTACCGCTGTTATCCTTACACAGCGGCCGCGAACGTTGGAGGTGACAACAGTCGCCTCTGGATGCTTTCTTAGAGCTACCATCTGCCACTCCACAGGTTTTTAGTCACTTGCTTCCTGATGGTCTAGAAAATTTCTCACAATGCGACAGGTATTCAATAAAACTGCCTTCTGAGCTCCTGCCAGTACCCTACTGACTCCTAAATGTTCAAGATGTTCAGTGCACCTTGCGAGCACATTGCCTGTAGCTGAAATCACAATAGGATGAATAGATACATATTTCACATTGCTCCATATTGTCTTTACTTCATGCCTTAGTGCGCTAAACTTATGGATCTTGGTTGTATAGGTTGCCTGCAAATTTCGGTTAAGTGGACAAACAATGTCGATGATGTAGACTCTTCCACCTTTTTTTTCTCGCATCACGATGTTGGGTCGATTGGTTCCGATGTAATGATCCGTCTGGATAGTAACATCCCAATATAAGATGTAATCTTCGTTTTCTAAAACGGGCATTGGAATGTATCTATAGAAAGGCATCCTATCTGTTAAGAGTCCTAGGTTTAGGGCAAGTTGTTGATGTATAATGCCCGCCACATCATTATGTCTTTGCGTATATTCTCTTTGAGCCATTACGCGACAACAATCAATAATGTGCTCGATGGATTCGTTCGGTATCTCCACATAATCGGCACCCGTCAACCACTTCTTGATGTAACACGTGTTTGCGATAATTTCTGGTGCTGACAACCCGGTCCTGAATCGCAATGACGAATCCTTCCGTCTCTGGATACAGGACGCCCTCTCTCAGCCAAATAGTGGATGCCTCACTATCCACTTCATATTGATCTAACGTTTTGGGGTGTTCGCCGTGGATGGCTTTCTGTCTCCATTGCGTTTCTAATTCCTCTATGGTTTCTGCCCTGCTATTCAAGGCCTCCTCTGAGGACAAATTCAAGTGCGTGTAGTCAAGGTCCGCTTTACAGATCGTGTTGTAAAGCTTAACATCTCGCTTGCTGTTAAAATAGTCTCGCAACTGTATAACTTGTGACTCACACAGTTTCCTGACATCTACAATGCCCCTACCCCCTCGATGTCGTGGTAAAACTACCCTTTCAATCGCCGAATTACTGTGGTGCATTCGGTGTTTCGTCATTTCTACGCGAATTATATACCATTAAACCATTTCCCTTTCAGGGTAGGCGTGACACTACCCGATTCGGGTAGTGTTTCTAGGTTTTTCTTGTAGTTATAAATAACTACAAGTGTGGGCTCACCACACCCACGATGTGTCAACAGCACTCATGTCAGTATTCTTGAATGGTCACCCATCCAAGTACTAACCGCGTCTAACGCTGCTTAACTTCAGTGATCTGACGAGAACTGGGGTTTTCAGCGTGGTATGGCCGTTGGCCATATGGATGGCCATTGGATGATTCTGTTTAATCGTTCGAGGTCGGTGTTCGACCATTTGATGAGCCCAAAGGAGTACGTGAGGACAGGGATGGCATAGGTGTTGATTGCCCTGATCTTGTTTGCCGAGTTAAGAGAACTCTTCAGAACCAATCTGAGTCTTGTAGTAAAGGGAGTCGTTAGGCTTTTCTTAACTATCGTATGCTGAATACCCTTGAATTCGAGAATACCCAGGTATTTATATGACTCGCCCTCAGCCATTGCCTCGATGTCATTCTCGAAATCGTTCTCTAGTTCTGCGGTCCCCAATTTTCCTCTGGTTAAATGCACCGTTCTGCATTTATCTAGTCCAAACTCCATGTGGATATCATTGGAAAACTGCTTTGTGACATCGATCACTTCCTGCAGTTTCTTGCCCGAACCAGCGTATAGCTTCAGGTCATCCATGTTTAGAAGATGAGTCACTTGATGACCATCCTCGTTATCATGTACTCGGAACCCATGAGACATACTATTTAGTGTTTTGCTCAGTGGGTTCAACACTAAACAGAACCATAATGCACCCCAAAGCATCATCGAACGACTTAGGAAGTCAATGATGCGTGGGCTTTGTATACTTTTAAGACTTCAAGCAAATAGTCATGTGGTACGGAAGGAAACGCTTGCTTGTAGTCAATGTATGACATGTGCAAGTTTCTTTGATGTTTACGAGCTTGCGTCATGGCAACAGCGTCTATGGTGACTAGATCTTTACTGCCTCGCGAGTTTTTACAACATCCTTTTTGTTCTTCTGTTAGGATGTCATTCTCGTCGCAGTGAGAGTATACCTTATCTGCTATGATAGCTGTAAGACATTTATATATTGGTGGAAGACAGGCTATCGGTCGAAATTCAGATGGATTTTGAGCGTCTGGTTTTTGAGGCAACATATACGTAGTACCCTGGAGCATAAAGCCTGGCATCAGATCTGGGTGTTCGATGATCTTCTGAAAACACCTTGCCAACGCACGATTCACACTAGTCAGGTACTTGTACCAAAAATTGTGCACCATGTCCGGGCCTGGAGCTTTCCAGTTACTTGCTTTTTTCAAAACCGCTGAAACATCTAAAGCTGTGATGTTAGTCAGCTCCATTTCATAGTGATTGCTTGCTCTTTCTTTCTCTAGTTGGAACCACGCAGTGTCGAAATTGCTTCTTTTGGTTTTTCCCCAAACATCCGACCAGTAGTTAGTCATGTCTTCCAATTGAGGGACTTCGGTGTCTTGCTGGTTATTTTTGCTTTACACTCAGTTCACGATAGAACCTTCTTTAATCTGCCTCAAAGGTTCGATTTTGTTGCCTTCTTGCACTACTTTTCTTGTACCGACGCAGTCGAGCAGTAAGAACATCAAGTCTTTGTCGTTGGGAGTCTATAATCTCATCCAATATCGCTGGTGTCAATGTCTCGATGTACCGAGGGTGGATGATTTTAGCAACATGGTGTATCAGCTTTCTGGTTCGATTTCCTTTCTTATATTGAGTCAGTCGACCCAATTTGCACCTTACTTTGCTGACATCCAGATCCAACCTGATCTTCCATGGTGGATCTCGCTCCCTTCCTGGGGCAAAGACTGCATTTGCAGGTCTAGTTCTGCAGCTGAACGTTTTAACGCTTGCCACAGCTGCACAGTATACAAGAGTTTGCACCTCTAACGCAGTTTGTGTTGCGTTCAAATGCATAGGTAAAACCTTGCTGTTCAGGTGGTCTATTAGTGCACGCAGATCATTTGTGATGTTCATCTTGGGCAGTGAATGCCTTTGTGTTGGTTCTACATGTCTGAACTCTAGTAAAGCATGACCAAAGTTCCTCTCAAGGTGCTGTAGTTTTTCTGGGACTTCGCTGTTCAGATCATCGTTATTAATGTCCGGATGTGGTTCTAGTGGATCCGGCGCTTGATCTTCATTATCCCTAGCACCTATGCCTTCAGCTTCAATCAAGTCTTCGTTGTCCACATCTTCCAAGGGAATTTCATCAATAGGAAGCTGCTGTTCCACTTCCATTTCGATGGCAGCTATTTCAGCAGCCGAAAGCAATCTGTTTACAGATATATAGCGTTTTTGATCTGCTAGATTCTGCTAATTTTTTCTTGTGGCCAGTTCTGGGTACTCAAGTAAGAAGAATCGATGACGTTCTCTCTTTACACTTTGCCCACCCTTCTTTGCCAAAAAATAGAACCGCATCACATCTCTGTTCATATGGTATGTCCATTTTAATCGCCTTCTTGGTTGTTGAACCTCTACTTCTGGCTCTGTTTGTATTAGGCCATCTACCTCTGGAGGATGTGGTGGTGCTGGATCATCACCAGGTTGAGGTAGAACATCAATTGCCGCTGCTTGTTCGTGTGAGGCGGCTTCCTCTAACTGATGTTCATTGCCGTCGTTTTTCCATGCCAAATCAACCTGTTGTTTAATCTCCATTGCTCGATCTTCTGTGATGTGTAGATTAGTCTTGATGTGCAAATTTCGTTCTAAAATTTTGTCCTTTTTTGCGTGAGGTTCCAAACTTCGCACTTTCATAATAGAGACGCTTCAATTCCTCATTAATTGTGGTATCCGACTTGATGCTCTCCCACGGTATTTCTATTGAGGTTGTTGGCTGCAAATAGCTAACGCTTGCCAAAGCATCCTCAGCAGGCACAGTTGATGTTTCAATGCTTACCGTATGTCGCAGATGTTCTTGCTGGCCAACTGTTTGATTAGTGAGATCTGCCTGACCATCTCGCAGCTCACCATCACCACCGTCCCGCATGATGTGGCCCCCAGCGGCGGCTCCAGGGACGCCCCGACGATCCTCGGGAAGCGACAAGCGTTTCAGAATTTTCAAAATACTCTCCATTATAATTTATGGGTTTTGGTGTTCCTCTTAGTAACTTTCCTCTTCATTCTCTGCCTGTCTGGCATGTGAAACCCTGTCAGTACCAATGCTACAGCCAACATCGCCGTCAAATTCATGAGAGGAAAGCTCAAACCCTACCGCGGCGACAACGCGAGAACACCTTCGGTAGGGTTCTCTTATTATTTTTTTTTAACGTGAGAAGTTGTAGGCTCCGGAAGCTACGACCACGGTTCCTTAAAGCAACCAATCCCGACGCAACTGGAACGTTTACGTCATCCGCTTCTGCTCCTTCTGTCCTAGAAGGTAAGCAAGAGCAAGAAATTTACGCGAGATAACATCGGGCAACACTGTTCCTTGGAGTCAGGTCTCTAGCCGCGGATGACCTTACGCGGCGGCCGGGACAGTTGGAGATGAAGGTTTCACCTCTGGATACTTTTCTAGAGCTACCAATCTTTGTAGAATGTTATGAGGAATAGTGTTGACGGACCAGATGAAGTGATCCCAGAAGAACAGCCTTTTGCAACCGGTTCGCGATAGAATGAGCCTGACGCTGGCAAGCCGGAATCTTGTTGAGTTGGCTAATAAATGAAGCTTTAATACCTCCAAGACAGCCGATTATGAGAACTACAAGATGGACTTCAATCACGTAAATGATCTTGTTCTTAAGTTCTTGGAGGACAATATCAGGCTTCGTAGCACTGATACGTTGAGTGAT